>JASDQU010751562.1:28006-42053 GCA_032191745.1 Picea mariana
TATGTGGGCCAAATACCAATCCATAATATAATTAGCTAATGAATCTGAAACACTATTAAGTTCTCTCGGAATGTGTCTATATTCGATGTAATTGAACATTTATTCGAGACAATGAACTTGCAAGTGTAGGCGTAGCAGGATATGACTACGGATAGCGTAGATACGGTTGAGTTGACGAACCACCAGTTGGGAGTCTAAGTAAATAATGATGCGAGAAATACCTAGAGAGGAAGCTTGGGTCAGTAGTCCAATGACATCATGATATTCTACCATATTGTTGGTTGTTGGTCCTAAACAAATGCCTCCTGAACTCACCACCTGGTCAAATTGGTAAATAACCCAAGCTGCTGAAGCAATGTTCCAGGTATGTCGGCTAGCACCATCCGCGAACCCAAAAAAGATAGGAAAGGAAGACGTCATCTACATATGAAAACACAGGCACAGTCATGAGTGGCAACGGTAAAGACTCGAGCACGTGAAAGAAAAAGACACACCAAAACTAAATACAATAATGTACAAAGTACAATATGCTAGGTGATCTAGGCATAGTACTTCTTAAGGTAAAGCCCATTTCGGGGCTCTCCTAGGGAGATTCTGTCATGATCAACTAATTCGTAGGCACCTTTATGTAGGACACGCTTCACGATGTAGAGACCATGCCACATGGGTTCTAGCTTTCCTGTCCCCAATTTATCGTGGGCTTGGTCGTAAGTAAGGACTAAGTCTCCTTCCGCGAAAGTTCGAGGGTGGACGGATTTGTCATATTGAATTTTAATTCATTTTTGATGTGCCTCATTGGCGAGAGCATCATCACGACGTGTTTCGTCCAGTTTGGATAGATACAAAAATCGTTCTTCTTCAGCGGAAGTGTGGGGCAGGAGTTCTATTTTCAGTTTGAGTGTTGGAATCTCACACTCGATCGGTAGGACGGCTTCAATGCCATAGACCAATTGGAAGGGAGTGAATCCAGTTCAAGTTTTCACAGAGGTGCGATAGGCCGAGAGAGTGAAGAACAGTTGTAGATGCCACGATGTTTTGTTTTCCCCTACTATGCATTGGATCAAGGTTTTTAGGACTTTGTTGATAGCCTCAACTTGTCCATTCGCTTGAGGGTAGTAAGGGGACGAGTTTTCATGATGAAAACCCAGTTTGACGTGTAACTCGCTCATCATCTGGTTTTTGAAGTGTGCACCGTGGTCAGTGACAATGGCACGTGGTACACCAAAATGAGTTATGATGTGGTTGAAAAGAAAAAGAGCTGCAATATGGCCATCATTCAGGAAGGTAGGTATAGCCTCATCCCATTTGGTGAAGTAATCGACGGTGACGATGATGTAACCGTGCCCCCCAGCTGAGGTAGGCTTACACTGCATGAAATCAATGCCCCATTTGGAAAAGGGGCTGATGGCGATAATTGGGTGCAGCGGCATAGGGTGGGTGCATGCCTTCTTGTTAAAGATTTGGCAGGGTGGGCATTTCTTGACAGCCTCGATACAATCTTTGAAAATTGAGGGCCAAAAATAGCCGGCACGTAGGATTTTTTGGGTTGTGGCCATTCCGGAAAGGTGACCACCACAGGCGCCAAGGTGACAATCATTCAAAATGCGTTCAGCCTCCTCGTGAGTCAAACATCGCCGAAGGATGGTATCGATGCCACAGTGATATAAAGTGTCATCGAGGATGAGATAACGGCGAGAGTGGTGACGAATGCGTCGTCGCTCTTCACGAGAGATGTTGGGTTGAAAACATTGTGTTTGAAGGTAGAGGAGAATGTCTCTGTACCAAGGATCAGAGGTGCTAATGAGGAAGAGAGATTCATCGAGTAGATAATCTCTAGGTTTGATGTTTTCATCGGCACGAGGAAAAGCGCAGATGAGCTCGGCAAACACCAGGGATTTTTTGGCTTTCGCCTTCGTAAACTCAAGATAGAATTCTTGGAGAATAACGATCCATTTCGAATATTTACCCCCAAGTACTTAACGTGTCAGGATGCGGTACATGGGGTTGGAGTCTGCGATTACCGTGGTGGTGCGTAATAGGATGTAGTGGCGGAATCTTTGTACAGCGATGACAGCTGCCAGAGCCAGTTTCTCAACATGCGAATATATGAGTTTGAGTCCAGATAAACTCTTTCTCAGATAGTAAATCACATGTTCTTCGTCGTTAGAGTCTTCTTGGGCTAACACCATTGCGATGGTGGAAGTAGAAGCGGCCAAGTAAAGGATATAATCCTTTGTATATTCGGGTGGATGTAACAAAGGTGCATGGGTCAAAGCGTGCTTAAGAGCGTCGAATGACCGTTGAGCTGCATCATCCCAGATGAAAGGGACAATCTTTTTCAGTAACTGCATAAATCCTTTAGTGATCTCGGCATAATTGCAGATGAAACGGCAAAGAAAGTTTGCTTTGCCTTGCAAACTTTGGAGTTGGGTTAAATTGGTGGGTGGGGGTAAGGCTAAGATGGCCTTGATATTTAAGGGGTCCACCCTAATCCCATATTTGGAGACAATGAAAATGAGGAGTCAACTGGATTCGATAGTGAAGATGCATTTGTGTGGGTTTAGACGAATACGGTAGAACCGACATCACAGAAAAATCGCGCGTAAGTGATCAATGTGATTAGATCGATTTAGCGAATGTGCGGGTAAATCGTCAAGATACAGTTCTGTGATATGTTTGATGTCGTGAAAAGCATACGACATGGCTCGCTGGAAAGTGGCTCCAGCATTTTTAAGGCCAAAAGATAGCTTTCGGTAGGCAAAGGTTCCCAAGGGAAGATGAAGGTTGTCTTGTGTTGATTTGTAGGCAAGATTTCAATCTGGTTATATCCAGAAAATCCATCCATGAAAGAAAATATTATGCTCCTCGCGAAGTTATCGATGATTTGGTCGATGAAGGGCATAGGGTAGTTGTCCTTAGGAAAAGCTTTGTTGAGATCTATATAGTCAACGCAAACATGGATGGTCCCTTGTTTCTTAGCGACCGGAACGAGGTTGGAGACCCATTCGGTTAAAGGGACGGGATAGATGAAGCCAGATTTCAGAAGTTTTTCAACTTCTGCCTTTATAGCTGCGACTTTCTTGGGATGAACTGGGCGAATCTTTTTCCAAACCGGTTTCGCTTCAGGGTAGGTTTTGATTTCATGTATGATGATCGAAGGATCGATCCCTATAATTTCCTCGTAACTCCATGCGAAGACATCACAGAATTCCTTGAATAAAGCGGTATAAGAGACCACTTCGTCAGGTGTGCAATTAGCACCAAGGTTGATGTTTTCCATGACACGTTCTTTGATTGAAATGTCAATCGTGTTGGTAGTTGAGATGTTACCAATGTTCCCCTCAGAGAGAGTATCTGTCATGAGGATAGGAGATTGTGGAGCTTTGATAACATCGGGGGGGATGACAGATCGTATGTTTTGTATTTCTTCCAAAGGTGGAAGAAAAGAGGATCGATGGTGGTTGTCATCCCAGGGCATATCGTCAATGTTAAGCATTTCCATGATAGATTCATCCGAAGGAAAAATATGGGAAATGTAATCGATGGCAGATGATAGGGAATCTAACCAAGATGGCACCGAATAAGTATTGGGTGCCAATAAATGTGAATTGTTCGACGAGGAAGAGGCGGATTGAATAGCTACGTATGAGGCCTCGGCTGGGCTCAGTGGTATTGTGTCACCGAGCACATCGAATTCCAAAGGACTAGGCACAATCCAGGGGTCAGATGATTCCAAGGATTGATAAGGAAAAGTCAAGATCATATTGACGACGACAATATGATGTGAAGTAGGTGGAAGTGGTGTAGGGAAGGTACCCATGAGGCTAGAATCTTTCAACAATCCAACACCAACTCTTTCATACGTAACCGGGTGGTCTCCCAGAAAAGGGATATTTTTGGTAGCAGGGATGTGAGCGTCAGGTGTGCAGAAATCAAGCTGATTGATGGTAACAATTTTTCCTTGATGGGGGAACTGTACACATCGAAACACTGACGAGGTGACGACAGTCATCGCATAGAACCAACTTCTTCCAAGTAATTGGTTGTAATCAAGGGTAGCATCAACCACCTCGACGTCAACAGTGACAGTTTTTCCGCCCAGCTGAACGGCTAAGGATTGCAATAATTCATGAGGATGAAAACCTCATCCATCAAAGGCATGTAACATGGTAGTGGATTTGTTAAGGGTAGGTGATTTCAAACCCTTCCAACAGGCTAGAGACATGACATAGGTGGAGGCTCCCTCATCTAGGATAGTCCGGTGGATTTATTGATTGTGAACAACCACATCAATTTGGAAAGCTAGCTGATGGGAGAGTCATGGTTGATGATCGTCCAGATTAAACGTGAGGTAGTTTGATGACTCGGGATCAAAAGCGCCAATAGCGGCTAAGAGTGTTCTACGTTGGTTGGGTCAGTGTTGTAGAACTTCCAAGGTGGACATGGCACACAGGGCTTGGGTCAAATCTTCTACGATATTTTAGTTTTGGGCATCCCGTGAATTAGGATTGAATGTAGATTTCCGGATGGTGCTTTTAGGAGGGCGCATGATAGAGTCAAAAGACAGTTTCTCAATATGGAGTGGTCCGAATGGAGGGCTAATATATGGAGGATTGGTGGAAGATGGTAACGGGTCTGACGCAGAACCGTTAGCGATCTTCGGCTTGTCAGGTTTAACTGGCGTGTCATATGTCGTAGAGCGAGTTGTTAGATTAACTCCGTTAAACATGTAAATGTGGGAACTTGTCGAGGCCTCATCATGGGGTTGGTTGGAACTACCCCCCAACATGGGGGTTTGTGTAACCAAGGATTGTTGTTGTTGAAAAGGCTGAGTGAGCACAGCAGGTTGTGAATTTCCCTTGAAAAGTTTGGCCACTTCATCGCAATGTGGGCAGTCTCGAGTGTAGTGATCTTCACCACAAATGAGACATGGGAATTTCGGTTTTTGTTGTGGTTGTTTTCCGACAGTAGGGGTTTGTGGTTGGGTTTTGGGTTGCTCATTGTTGTTGTTCTTCTTTGGTTTGTTTCTCGCTTTCTTCTTTCCCCCAAGCTGTTGTGAAGGGGTTGACTGGACCGCATTCACATCAGAGACCTGAGTTTGAGGTGGGGTAGAAGAGGGTGCAGTCGAACTGGGGGCAGCCGTGGAAGCGGGCCGATGGATTGTTCCAGTAGACTGAGTAGTCGATTGAGTTTTGACGGAGCCAATAAATCCATCCGCATGCGAAGCAGTCGATGGTTTGGATGGATCGTTAGTGGCGCGGGTAGCGTTTGGTATCAACTCATATAAAGTACCAGATTGTGAATAAACTAAGTCCAAGTACTGAGCCCGGGCGATGGCTTCTTCCTCAGTGACTATGCCACCCATGGCGACATCACGAGCGATCTGGGGTAATAGAGATTTTGTGAACCATTCCGCTAACAATTGGTCAGGAATGACCACTTTGATTAGCCTTCGTCGTCGTCTTCATTCATGGATATGATCGGAGATATGTATGGAAGTTGTCTGACGAAGAGAGGTTAATAGTTCAATACCCATCTCATATCGAATGGGTAGTTGAAAGTGTGTGAGAAAGGACATGGCAAGGGAGTTGAAATCGTGAAAGGATGCACGTGGTAATTCAATATACCATTTCGCTGCGGAACCCATAAGAGTTCATTGGAAAAGACGCAAATGAATTGAATCATCCATGAGGGAGTTGGATGGACACCACAAATGGAAAGTCATCACATGGTTATTTGGGTCTTCTCCGGGCTTTCCGTCAAATTTTGGGATCTCAGAAGGAAGTTTAGCTGGAATGGCTGGCCAAACCGGAGAATGATAAATGGGACCATTCATTAACCGAGACAAGTCTAGAAGGTCCAGAGTGGCTAGAAAAGGTAGTTGTCGGTTAACCTGTGGGTAATGCTGGTGTGGTAGAGGGACAGCAGTGGGGCCCATTACTGGGTTATGTGGGTAATTATAACTCGTGGGCCCTCTCATGTGAGGTTGGTTTTGACCAAGGTACATAGGATTCATGATGTTTTGAGAAGTATTTGTGAGCAGAGGATAACCAGATGGGTTTTGTGGATTATAGGGTGGGTTTGGAATTTTTCCATAAGGGGGTTGTTGCGGAGTCTACACATTTTGTCCCGTGGAGGCATGTGGGTTTCCTTGGAAAGGGACGCTCCATGGGTTAGGTGTGGTGGACACATTTTTTCCTTGTGGTTGATGGTGTACTCTGGATTGAGGTTGCCCCCCAGCATGAGGGTTCCCCCCAAATGGAATTCGTCCTCCAGTAGGAGGATGCCCCCCAACATTAGGGTTCCCTCCGAATGGAATTTGTTCTCCAGAGGGAGGATGCCCCCCAGTTTGAGGTAGGGTTCCCGAGACCTGAAAGCTAGATGTCAATGACGAACCGGTGCCACCGATCGGGTTAGGACCACCAAGACCAGTCCCTTCAGGTTGTTGGATAGGTATGGAACTTCCTGGTATAGTTTGGGTAGTGGTTTGGGCAGTGGTTGTAGTGGAAGAATTCAATGCCCTAAATCCAAAAGGGAGTGTAGGTCTTGGTGTTATAGGTGTGCCAATCAGGTCTTGATTACATACCGCATTACCGATAGGGATAGTCGGAATGTGCAGGGTCATTGTCGAATGGGCTGTCTGGAGGGGAATAGCAGGCCTTGGGCCAACGGACGGTGTGTTCAGACCAACGGTTGGTGTGGCTCTAAAAGTGGTAGTACCGGTGAAATGACTTGGGGGTACAGTGTAGGAAAAGGGTGCATCGACACCTTCTCCTGTTCCATAAAGATCTCGCACCAAGTGTGGTGGACTCCGAAAAACATCTGTAGTCCAAAAAGGATCAATGGCTAAAGGGTTTTGAGAAGACCCAGCCGGACTGTCAGAAGGGTTGATGACTACAAATTCTCCAGTGGAATTCAAGTGGAGGATCTGTCGTTCATATCCCTCTGGAATGCGATAAGCTTCTGAAAATTCTGAGACAATTCGAAAATTCTCTAGAGGGATGGGAACTTCTTCTTGGGAAGTTGTAGCATTATGAACCTCGCTCTGTTGAGGAGAGTCCTTGGTAGAATGAGGGGGTAAAGGGCTGTTTCCTTCCATATTTTCTGAAGGAAGTCCCTATAGCCTCTGCGAGCGGCGTGGAGGGTCGATGTTGGCAGAAAAGAGTCGTCGAAAGAAATCTATGGCCAACTAACGAAAAGAAACAACACACGCTAAAAAATCTAAGAATCACAACCAAGCAAACATGACCTTCTTTTTATGACCGTACTAGTTGGTGATGAAATCCAACATCGCATGATCAAGTCCAGAAGGGGCGGGGATAGGGTGGAATAGTTACAATGGTGACCTGCTTAACAGACTTATGCCTTGGTGAAAGCTTCCACGCAGTAATTGTGGATTTACCCTCCAAGGAGCCCGAGTGAGTTTGAACAATGTCTGTTCCAGGTACAGTGAGACTTCTCGTCACCGTCACCTTGTGTAAGACCCTAAAGATTATGTCCACTAAGGTTACCAATTCGCAGTCAGCCCCTGGGCGGGAACAGTCGACAGTTCGATCCGAACGTATGGGTAGGGTATCAANTCCCAGGCAGACTTATACGATAACTGGATTTGCTCTCCCTAACTCAGGATGCTACTATTTGTTTTAGAAAATTTGGAGATTTATGCTCACAACCCTAATCCAAAGTACTAAGGCTAGTCTACTGTTGGTGGAGTATCCTAGAAAAGAAAAAGTTCTAGATAACTTTTAATTAGCGTTGATTTTTTTTTTGTGGATGTTCTTTACGCAAAGGGGTGCATAGAAGTGAAACGAATGGAATTATGACTTAGACCCAAAGAATGCAGCAAACATGATAAGCAGTCATTTTCTTTCGATGAATATCTATCTAAGGGAGAGAGAGAGTTCTTTCACTAATCCAGCACAAATAAGGAATGCCCTCAAACGATTCTTTTCTCAATCAAATCCTAATGTAATGCAAAAAAAATTTAAGATACCTTATGATATGCACAAACAATCATGCAGATGCTCTTTTATTGTTTGCATATGGATGATGATCAACACAACACAATGCTTGTCTTGCCAATTATTTTCTTGGTATGAATGAAAACCAGTCTAGCACAAGCAAATAGTTACACAAACAATACACCCTTTCGTAGCTATCAAAATGAAAAGCGAAAGAAAAGAAACATTCAAAGAGAAAAAAAAACTTCACACCCAAAAGAAAAAGTTGAAGAACAAATGACCTCGACTGAAATCAAGGCAAGGAGGTCTGTGGGCCTTTGATGACCTTCACCAGGCTTTGTACTCAGCTGATGAGGAAAGAAGAAGAATGCATGGATTTCAAATTTCACTCAACAGGGAAAAACTCAATAAAAATGGTGGAGAAGGCTACAAGATCTGATTAACAAGGTGTTTGTTCTTCAAAAAGATAGATGTCAAGACTGAAAAGGAAGAAACATTGACTCACTAGATGACTCAGCAGAAGAGACACAGAGGCAAACCCTAAATAAGGCAATTCTGAAGGGTTTTTTGGCCAAAAAGAGGTTGGCGCTCTGTTGCCAAGGGTAAGGAGTGTTATAGCGCTATGTGTAAGAGTATTGGGAGAGTTGGTGCTCTTTTAACACTATCACAGGGGTGCCAGGGTCTAAAATCCCCAAAAATGTCAAAAAATTTCGAAAATTGAAATTGAAATTCGACAAGTATGCTGAGTGTGATGAAATAAGGAGCCAATCGACTCATGAAACTAATGAAAGGAGGAGTAAACCAGGTTTGAAACAATCAAGGGATAGAACAAGGTCAATGAGGCGAAAAAACCAAACAGGAGGTTTCGATTTGAGGCTATCTCCCCAGTGGAGTCGCCAGTTTCTATTGTAGGAAAATCTCCCTGCGGACAGGTAGATCACCTCTAGAGCTTGACCTTAACCCTAGATAGAAAAATGCTTATCATGGACACTAACTTCCTTTCAAATCTATCTAAACTGACACATGAGAAGGAAGGATGATAGAAGTACCTTTCATCGACGTTTGTCCCTGCACGCTCCGAGTTGCGCTCCAATCCTTTTGCTCCTCGCTTGATCCAGTGGACAAGCAAGATACAACCACTTCCTACTCTATTGATGTTAGATGGAAAACAGATCTATCAACTAGTGATAAGTTCATGTGACATTAGACATAAACTAGAAAGAAACAGGCCAAGAGTGTCATATTGATGACAATAACGACAGCAGTACTTACAATCGTAGATGCGAATGCGACAGCTTCGTCAAGTCCCCTTTGTCTAACCCTTGCCTGAAAGCTCCACAACCTGGATAACATCAGCTTCATTGATCAGTCTCCTTTGGCTGGCTGTAAGTTTCCTCCAAGATCATAAGTTTCATAACTTCAGTTCTTCCCCCTTTCCACCATCATAGAGCTTGCTTATATAGGTTGAGAGGAGTTTAACCTCTTGAGTTATGTTTAGAACAAGTTGGGAACTTCCTCCTTAGATCAGGGATCTCTTGATGAAACCAAGAATTCGAGTACAACTGCCTCCTAATCTCGAAAGATCTTTCCTTATTCTCCTCATTGGGCTAACAACTGACCCAGATTAGGGAGCACTCAAAAAGGGGCATCAGAGCACTAGAACGCTCCCAGAGAAGCTTAAGGGGAGCGCCAACACTTCAAAAGTGGGAAGCACTCCTTCAGAGGGGTGAGGAAGCATTATAACGCTCCTGAGGCCTTATAGGGGAGCACCAGTGCTCCTAAGGCTATTTTAGGGGAGCGTTCACCCTCAACACTCTTGATTAAAATCCCTTTTCAGGTGTTAAGAGTTATTTTACTCCAGTGAACCAGTTCTCCTCCTTCAAATCAGTCATGTGAGATGTTATAAGTGCCTCCTTAGTGTCGTCATCATGAAAACATGTCTAAACATCATTTGTGACACTAGTAACCAACTTGCAACACTTGCGAGAGTTGTAAGGAAGATGCGACACTTACGACAACTGAGAGGGACATGCGACATTTATGCAACTGAGAAATTTTGACGTGTAACAACAAGATTGAACCTGTGCACTATTATGTGACTGTCTCTGAAATGAGTTCCTTCCCCTGGAACCCTTGCCATGGACCTTTCTGCATCGTTGGCGATGAACGAGATGCTGCACTCACTTCCATTGAAATCCCTGTGGCTACTGTCCTTGGCACGACTCTATTACCATATGGCAGTGGCCATGAGCCCCCTCCCTTGGGAAATTTCCTCAGGGCCTTCCCTACGAATCCAGGATGATGCGGAAATGTCGGTCTTGTACCCTTGATTAAGTTCATGTGTTCCTCAACATAATGCACATTTTCCACCACTTCCGCTACTGAAGACGGTTTCCACATCCACACCATAGCTCGTGTCTTAGGGTTCAATCCATAGATGAAGCGCTCTGCCTGTCGTTGGTCATTATCCATATACGAGACATATTTGACCAATTCCATAAATTTGATCTCATATTCTTCTACAGTTCTGTTTCCCTGTAATAAGGCATGAAATACCCCTACCTGTTGTTCCTCATAATAAGATGGCATATATTTCCTTCGAAACCTCTCCTCGAAAAGTTCGCAAGATACTGTGTCTAGGGTAAGATGTAGTTGTCTTTCCAGGTTGCCCCACCAGTTCAAGGTGTTGTCTCTTAACTGAAGAATTGTGATCTTCGCCTTTGAGATGGACACATAGTCCCTTAAGGAAAAACAACTTTTCATGCCTTCGAACCATGCTTCCATGCGTTCACTGGCGCGACCCCCAGCAAACTCCAGAAGTTTTATCTTCTGCAATTCTTGCATGATGTCTTCGGGTGGAGGTCCTCCCCTTGAATCCCTTGACGCTTATGGATTACCCATTCCAGACGCTGGGGGTTCCACTTCAGTCCCTACTGGTTGTCGCCCCTTTAAAGTCTCATTAATGGAATCCAATGAACACAGTATGAGAGCTAGTTTGGGCGATGGTGATGGTGGCGCTGGTGGTGTTGGCGGTGGTTTCGACGATGCTCCCCTACCTCGATTCCCTTGATTCTTGACCATCTTGTATTATTTAACCTACATCAACCAAATTTGTTAGGGTGAGTTCAAGGATGTTTCAAATTGGTGCTACTCAAACTAGAAACATGATTAGGCGTAAGGTTTTTTTACTTCTCTGTAAACAGAAATTACTCTCTTTAGGGGATTGGCTAGGTTAGGATTAGGATTAAGCATCTAAGCTTGATTTCTTCACCCTAAAAAAAAACTATTGGTTCCCTTTCCCTGTAGCTACACTAGCCTTGCGCCATACTCACCAATTCCTCTTCCTTACTCTCCTTGTATGTATTTCTCCTCTTTCCCCCTTGTCCTAGTCTAAGTCCTTTTAAATTTTCACTTACAACTAAATATCCTCCGATGCTTGACTCGTGCACTTTTCCTTGGCGCCTAGTGTTAGCGTTGTCGAATGCTGCATTGAGATTTAGCGTTGACTTTGACTGGTGAAATGGAGTGGAGGGACTTGGCGCTTGGATCGATGAGTTGTGTGTATGGTCGCATGAGCCCAACGCTTGGACAATTGGAGTTTATACTTTGGGATACCAAGATCAGCAGGGCTAAATAAGCCTTTACCTTGATTTCCGGTGCATTCACTAATTATGATTCAACTCGGTTAGCTGGCTCTGGATCAATAGGTCAGGTAATAAGCCAGTTAGTCTTAATCTTCATACTATATGTTCCTAATAATAATACCACTCTAATCCCTACAGTGTTACCATTAATCTAATTAAGTATAAGAATTTATCTGTAAAGACTTATGAGGGCGTGTTGGCGTTAGTGTTCTTCTTAAGGCGCTTCGCTTGGTGAGGGATCTTGGGTTCAAAACCCATGGACTCTCTAACATTTTAATTTAATTTAATTTTTTTATAACTTTATTTATTAATATTATATATATATATATATATATATATATATATTATTGTTTAATTATATTAGTTTTAAATATTTAAAACTAATGTTTAAACCTTAATCTTAATAGCATATCTTTTAAACCTTTTTTTTCGGATTTTTAAAACATAATATATATAATATGATAATTACATATTAAATATGTTTATCCTTTCTAACCTGATTTTATATAATAAAAAATAAAAATAAAAATAAAATTTAAAACAAAACAAACAAAATTACTTAAATTTAATACCAATAAGAAAATTTAAATTCAATGATCCTGGGCCTCGCATGAGGCCCACGTGCCCTCTTATCCCTCCAAAATTCTACAACTATCTCTTCAAACCCTAAACGCATCCTTCTCTTCTGCCTCTTTCCTCTACCTCCTGGCCATTCTACTCCGTCCCTCTGCTCTTGGCATTGGTGTTGGTCTGATCGTGGCTTGTGATTTTTTTTTTTTAAAGTGTTGGGCCGAGTTTATGGCTGTTGGGGCCAAGAGTATTTTCCAGGGTCGATATTCATTGTAGCTAGTGGTTTATCCATTGTGGAGGGCCGAATTTGGCATGTAGAGGGTGAATTCTTGGTGCTAGGTGGATTCTCTTTGAAGGAGACCTAATTTACTTGTTGTTGAGGCTGAGTTTACTTACCAGGGCTGAGTCTACTCATTGTTGGTTGAGTTTCTTCTCTTGTGGGCCGAATTTCTCTTGGCTGGTTGTGCCTTTAGTTGCTGGATCGAAGTGTGGTGTTGAGGGCCGAGTTTCTAGCCTTTGGGGGAGGTCGAGTTGATGGCAACATGGCTACACAATTATTACTGAAGTTATTTGTTGTGTATGAGGGTCACCTGTTTTCTCAGCCATTTCCAAATGGCTTGCCCATTCTTCAAATTCCGGTTCATCTATACGATTCAGTGAGAAATGCATGGTGCCTTTGTGCCCTAGCCGCCTAAAAGTCCTACTTAATCGACATCTTCACGGATGAGGGTTTCGTGAAACCTATTATCCGAATGGGAAGTTTTATAGGCTCAATTATTCATATGACCACTTTAGGGTTTCGAAAACAAGGATTTTCATAGCAATTCAAATGCACGTATGTGCAGCTGAAAAACCCTCGTACGAGGAAATGACGGAGGAACCCTTGTCAGAGCCGCAGCCTTAAATTGAAATAGTATTATTCTACTAATAGGAGAGGGGGCTCGACTTGAGGAAGCAATATTCTTCGAAAGGAGCTCTCATTAGAGAAATATTGACTAGTTAATGCGTATATAATAGACTATTTTCTGAACTTGATGATTAGCCTTTCACCATTTATAACTTTTCACCATTTCTATATGAATAAGTATTGAGCACCCCTATTCCATCCTTTCAATAAGACTTCATATTCATGCTGTCTACTCTATCCTTCCCTCTTAAATAGTCACTATTCTCTGTCTAACCCTATTTTCCCTTTCCATTTTGGAAGTACGATTATGAAGTTCTCATCGAAGGATATTTTGTGGGCTCTGGGTTGCATGTTGTTGCTGACCATTGGATGTGTTGAGCAGAGAATGCCCCCGATGGGCTCCTCCCTTCTGACTTGGTGCATAGCATTGTGTGCTAGGATTTGACTTGTAATGTGTTGTGCTAACACGTGCTTATGTGTTGATTGTAGGTGCTTTGAGATGGATCTTGGCCCTCGGCCGATTTATTTATTTTTACTTCTCTTGGCATCTTAGATTTCCACTATCTACTCACGAATATTCTTGGAAAGGGTTAGACAATAATGGATTCTATGACTCTGCTGAGGAAACATGGAATATTGGAAGGTATTTGTCAGGAAAACACAATCGATGTGCTTTGTAACCTTTGGGGTTTAGATTCAGAGGTGCTGCAATCTTCTTTTCTTTCCCATGATGTCAAACAATCGATTCTTGTGAGAATTGATATAGAACCTGTCACATGTTCCCATTTTGAGAATAGGGTATGTGTCTTCCAAATGAAGTATGCTATTTTTTGTATGCTTTAGATATGGGTAATTTTGTTTTTGTTTTTTCAGGTGTACAGAAATGTACTTAGGTTATGGATGGCTCAGTTGCCTCGTAATCATAATTATACCCTCTAATTGTATTTGATAATAGTTCAGATAGG
>JASDQU010751563.1:0-13625 GCA_032191745.1 Picea mariana
CTCTTTGAATTAATCATCCACATATTCCTACACATTACAAAGCTCACACATAATTGAGATATATATGAAAACATGTATATTTTCTAATATTTAATCATAAATTCACTTTTAATACTAAAATGAATAAAGTGGAAAATAATGATGTGAAACCCAAATTTATTTATGAAAATGATATGACGAAGGTTTACTAGGGCAATGAAATGTAAGGAATAGTGAAGGGAAAGGTGGATGAAAATACGACATTTCTGAGTCCCAACAGGTTTGTCCTTATTATTTTCCATTGTATTCATTTCATTATTATAAGTGAATTTGTGATTAAATATTAGAAAAATAACATATTTTCATTATATATCAAGGTTGGATGAGTTTTATGATGTGTGCAGGCATATGTGAAGATTCCAACAAAGTCAAATATTACCACCTAGCCTCAAATTCGAATTTCATCTTCAAAGGAGAAGATCATGGAAGATTTGGATGGCATATCTTATTTAAGATATGTGAGAGATGTGTGGAGGATTTGAAGGGATCATATCTTCTAATAATAGGAAAGTAGTTGAGAATGGTTGAAAGAATAGTGGATCTGTAATTATGACACTCTTCAAGACTCTCATGTATATAAGAGAGTGTTATCTCTTCATGAAGGGGAGCATGTTATTCATAGGGGAGATTAGCTTGGAGAGTTAGAGATCATGTAATTCATAATTTAGTCTTGTAATGAGGAGAAGGGGATTCTTAGCTTTGTTATTCTTTCATGCTTTGTCATTTGACCCTTGTAATATAATATGAGATTGATGTATTGTGTGAGATCACATATGTCTTTTTCCATTCAACTCTTCACATGTTGTATTGTTTTCCTGGATTAATTTACTACTTTCATAGTTAGTCTTTCAATGCTTTCCTAGATTAATTTCATTTCAGAAATTTAGATTAGATTAGTTCTACTTCAGTCTTGCATATATAGTGCATGTTCTTCGTAAGTCTACGAACCTCAGATTGACAAATTAAATAGTTGGGTAAATACTACAATGGAATTGAACGACAATATTTCCACCTAACACTAGACTAAGTGACATGATGTCACCTAGTGTTGTAGTGGTAGATGGGCTAGGTACTATCATATTGAATGATTCAGAGGATCATCGTATCATAGTCGTAATCATATTTAACTTGGAAACCTCATGTGGGGGATCAGGGGGAGGTAAGGAAAAAAATCCCATGAAGAGGAATCCTTGAGGAGACCTACCCCCACACTTTTGTACTAAAGATCATACTGTCCCAGGAAAGGGATATTATTTGCTGCAGAATTATTGATATTGGCTGTGCAATAATCAAGTTGGTTAACAATCATAATTTTCCCTTGATGGGGAAATTGTAAAATTCAAATGAATGAAGAAGCGATGATAGTCATCACATAGAACCAACTACGACCAAGCAAAAAATTATAATCCAGGGGCACATCAACCACTTCAATGTCGATAGAAATGGATTTTCCATTTAGTTCCATAGATAAATATTGCAAGAGTTCATAAGGTTGGAAACTACATCCATCAAATGCTTTAAGGGTGGTGGGAGACTGGTGAAGTTCAGGAGAACTAATGGCTCTCTAGCAGGACAAAGACATGACACATGTGGAAGGTCCTTCATTCAAAACAATGCGATGGATGTTCTTCCAATGAACCATAGCTTGAATTTGGAATGTTAGGTGGTGGGAGAGCCTCGATATAAAATAGTGCACATTAAACATAATTGTATTTGACGCCTCTGGATCCGGAGCTCCAATCGCCGATAAAAGGGTTCTAGGTTGACTTGGACAATTTTTCATAACTTCAAGTGTCAACATATCACAAGGTGCTTGTGCCAAATCTTCCTCAATGTTGTATTTTTTAGAAGCGTGGACACTTGGATTGAACATAGAATTTCAAATTTTTCCCTTTGGCGGGAACAACACTGAGTCAACAACAAGCCTCTCGATCTAAATAGGGGAGGAATATGGAGGAGGAGTGGAAGTGGAGGGATTATCAGTAGCACCTCCATCAACATGATTTTATGGAGAAGTGTCATAAGTCTTAGCTCCGGTCATTAAACTAACCGTATCTTTACACATAAAGACCCGAGCGATGCTTGAGGAAGCATCCCCATGGTGGGAATGACCTATGTTTTCCCCTTGTGTAGGGATAGTATTTTTTGAAACCATTTGTTTTTGCTGAGTTGGGAAATGGTCAATTAACACCATGGGTTTGGATGTACCATTTAGAAATTTAGTGACTTCCTGATGATGAGGGTAGTATTTCATGTAGTGGTCCTCCATACAAATCATGCAGGGAAGATTATCTTTCCTTTTCGGTTGGGTATCAATAGTTTTTGTACTCTACTGTTGGTTAGAATATTTATTGGAATTAACCTTGTTTTTCTTCTTACCTCATGGTTGATGAGATGAAGTGGAATGGACCACATTGACCTCGGAGGTTTGTGTAAGAGAGGGAGCATTTTTGGTGTTGGTCATGGAACCCACTACGCCATTGACATGGGCTTCTGGAGTAGGTCTTGACGGATCATTCGACAAGTAAGGAGCATGAGGGATTATATCGTAAAGTGTGTCAAACTGAGAATATACCAAGTCCAAATATTGAGCAAGACTAATCTCTTTCTCCTCAGTGACAACACCTCCCATGGTGACATCTCTAGCGATGGGTGACAAATGTGACTTGGTAAACAAATATTCCAAGATTTGGTATGAAATCGTGGCTTTAATCAACCGCTTTCACTGCCTCCATTCGTGAATATGTTCAGATAAATGAGTAGAGGTGGATTTCTTAAGCAAAGTTAAAATTTTTGTACCGGTTTCATGACGAATTGACAGTTGGAAATGAGTAAAACAAGCCATAGATAAAGAGTTTAAGTCAATAAAGGGGTGTCACGATAGCTCGATTTACCATTTGGCTACGAAGCCTATGAGAATTCTATGGAAAAGTATTAAATGAATGGAATCATCCATCAAAGAGTTCGAAGAACACCAAAGATGGAAGGTCACTACATGGTTATTAGGGTCTTCTCCAGGTCTCTCGTCGAATTTTTGGATATCGAAAGGTAGTTTGGCAGGGATTAGAGACCAAAACAGGGCATGCAATATGGGATCGTTGGTCAAACGTGACATATCAAGCATATCTAATGTAACCAAGAATGGAATTTTTTAATTAGGTTGTGGATATTAGTAGTAATCATGTGGTATGGGAACACTAGTAGGAACATATACATAATGTGACATGATGGAAAAAATAGATGGTCCTCCCATGGATTGTGGCTGAATAGATGGTCCTCCTATGTATTGTGGCTAACTTGAGGGCCCCCCCATGAACTGTGGTTGACCCAATGGTCCTCCCATGTAATACGGTTGACCTAATCGTCCCCCCATGTATTGCTATTGGGCTGATGGGCCTCCCATATACTGTGTTTAAGGGGGATGTTGTGTTGGAATCACGGGGTTCATGTATTGATTGGGTAGAATTCCTTGTTGATGAATGCTTGCCAGATTAGGTTGACCCCATAAAGGACTTGCAACTCTTGGATATGGTTATCCAGGATAAAGACCCGTGGTAGTAGGGATGGAAGGACTTACATGAGCGACTTTCCCCCATGTTTGTTGATGTTTCCCCCACATAGGAGTTCACCCCATGGCCGAGGGTTTCCCCCCAACAAAATGTTTCCTTCCAACTGAAGGTTTCCCCCTAGCTAAAGGTTGGCCTCCCATTCAATATTGACCTCCAATGAAAGGTATATAAGAACTACCTATTTGTTGATCTGAGATATTTTCATCGATGACTCATTAAAATAATTACATTAAAGAGTGTAAATGAAAGATTATGTGAAACATGATTAAATAAGACATAATAATGGAGAAAAAATGAGAAGAAGATAAAGAACACAAGACATGATGACAAAGTTCGTCCCAACAATGGACTACATCTTCAGGCCTGCTTAGAAGTGGAGAGGGTTTATATTATCTTAGTAATAAAAATTGGCATAAATACATAACTATACCTCAAGTCTAAAAAATGGCCTTCATATTTGCTACTCTGATGCAAAATATGACTGCACCAGTGAATTCGTGGTGAGTAGTAGTGAAAAATTGACTGTCATATCGTCTCAATCCTACATTCTCACCTCCAAGCCCCTGCTGAGCTCTCTACCTCGAAAAACATGCCACCAGACTGCATTAATGCTCCTGTACTTGTGTTGAAAAGAGTTCCTTTGTACTGTAATTGGCATGGAGCCCCGAGCTCTAGAAAAAGGTTGGGTTTAAAATACAAAACTCGCGTGGACTAAACAACAGGGTTTGGTGACCCAAATGGTTGGCGGTTGTATGAACAAGGTATGTGGTTGGGGATGTCTTGGAGTCATGCCCGCGAGCCTCCCCTTTTGGCCATTAATTATAACAATGCATTATATATGGTTTATAAACCATATCATATCCTAATCAAATGCAATATTCAGACCATTGGTTTCAACTCCTGCTGAATTGGTTAATGTGACCTATGCATGGTTGTTCCACATTAAATGTTGTCATCGAAAATCCTATGGTCATCGGTTTTTTTGGATATGCATGCCATATTTTATGGGCCATTGGATAGGCTGACCACCATATTCAGAGCCCGCCGGCCTGACCATATCAATGTTTTTTATTCGGTTGTTACCCAACCCTTATTAGGCATTTCTGGGGTGCCACACGGTGCCCAGTAATTGGGCCACGTGGAAACCTCTTATTTTTTGAGTCTGCCCAGTCACCACTACCACTCGTCACCCTATCAGGATTCCATGTGGAAGCCTCTAGCTGGTTCCACATGGCGTCACCTGGGGGAGCCACGTGGCACTCACAAATTGGCCCAAGTGGCCACCAAAAATGCCAAATCAATGTGTTGCATGTCAACCTATCATGCTTCCATGTGTCATGCTGAAGTCACTCTATATGGATGATGATGATGTCAACTGTACGAACGATGACATCGGAGTTGACATTTGACTAGGTTGATTACAACTTTGACTGGCCATATCTTCTTCAGTCTGATTCTATTTGAGGTGTCGTTTGCACTGTTGGAAAGATTACGACAAGATCTTCAAATTGAAACTGTTTTTTGCTGATATTTGAGAAATTTGAAGGTTTTCCCTTTTAGATCCTCCTATATCATTCCTCCCCACTAAGAATCTTTTTGGCCTTCAAAATCCTAATGAGTCAACAAACAGGTGAGGGAATTGCTCCTTCACTTTCTCTTTCTCAATCCACTGTGATTTACTTGTATGGGTGCCCTTAAGGACCACTCAAATATATTCAACATCATCTCTGCGTGAAGTCCTCATCCTTCTATCCAAGATGACATCTTCCTTTAAATCATCCAAGTACTAAAAAGCAAACTCGTCCACTGAAGGTATTGAAACACCCTCCCTCTAATCCATGATCATTGGAGGCTCATAAATTTTCAGGTTCCTACGTTTACAACTGAGTATATATGTATATACAGTTGTATATCGAGGTGAAAGGTGTTTGTGCCAATTTTCTCCAAGATGGTGAAGATTCCATATTTGAAGGCTTGATTGTATGCGTGTTGCACATACTGTATCTAGTCATACCACCACTCGGGATATTTTTTGTAGAAACCTCGGGCCAAGTGAACCACTTCTCTGTTAACTACCTCTGTATGGATGTTGGTCGTGGATGTAAATAAGTACTCCTATTCAGCTCGGTGTCCATCATTCTCCACAAAACATTTCCAAGGAATTGAGTGTCTCGATCCGAGATAATGGATGTGGGAAGTCTAAAGTGGACCCATACATGATAAGAGAAAAGGTGAGCAATTCACTTAGCAATGATCTACTTTTTACATAGCATCAAGACACACATATTTCTAAACCTATCCACTACTACATACAAGTAGTGATGACCCATTTTTGACATATACAACCCCCCTACAAAATCCAAGGAGATACTCTTACAAGGATGAGAAGGAACAAGGAGTGGTGTGTATAGCCCTAATTTTATGTTAGTGGGCTTAAAAATACACAACACACACACCTTTACAATAAGGGTTACAATTACTTCCATTTGAGGAAAACATAACCTCAACAAATGTACTAAAATACTCTCAACCAAAAAATTCCCAAATATAAGAGAAGTGTAAGCTTCTCCAATTACATGCACTTTCTTAATGGTAGGAATACAAAGTCTACCCAAATGGTATAATAGTTTGTCCTGCAACAACAATATTTTCACCCACAATCCATGGATTAGCCTCTCAAATACATCTTTGAAGAATTCGTCAATAGCATGTTTTTAAACATAGATAACATGAGCATTCTTCAAAACAATATATGAAAAACTAGGAGGTCTAAAAAGTATATCTACTCTCATGGCATATGCAATGATATTGGTTGTAACCTTGAATGGTTGTTGAAGGTTTGGTAGAGCTAGTATTGGTGCAGGGTTGAACTTTTCTTCTAAAGTGTAGAAGGCCCTTTTTTTTCCTCCTCCCCATTGAAAGACCTGTCTCATCTCAAGCATTTTATTTTTATGTAAAGGATTAAGAGCATCGAGAGCATTAAATTTATCAAGATCTTGGTTTTTTCAATCGTAAGCACAAGGTTATTACAAGTATTTATGGCTCTCTTTATTTGACCTACACTAATAAGTGATGGGTTGGATTCCATGCTATAGGCCCTAAAAATATATTCCACTCCATCTTTTGTGAGACAATATTTATTCTCTTTTTAGAAGAAGATAGATTTTATGTCGTAAAGATAAGGACTCCCTAATACAATACCACATATATCCAAATGAACCACATCCAAATAAACCTCATCTATCAACTTAGAAGAAATAGAAAACTTCAATATACACTGACTGGTAACCTAAAGTTTTGCATTGTCATGCATCCAACCAAGAGGGTAAGGTTTCTGGTGAGGTCTTATGGTTAATCCCAATTTATTTACAATCTCTTTAGATATCAAGTTAAATTGTGAGCCCAGATCAAACATAGTTTCCAATTTTGTGTTTTTGGTCACTACTCTTATGTGGAATAATTCACTTATTCTTTTATCATTTTCAAGAGATGGAATTTCAGAACTTGAACTAGCATGCAAGGAAACTTTACCTTGTAATCCAATGATTGTGATCTTTTCCTCATCACTTGAGTCAAAACCTAGGTCTTGTTGCATGGTAGAAACAATTTTTTTCTTCCTTTGGACACCAAATMACTTTGGTATTTAATCCAGATGCATCTTCCAACAATTCTCATCATCGTTCCCATGTTTCTGGCAATGAGTGCAAGATGATTTTTCTCCCTCTTTCTTTTTTGCAGTTGTCCTATTATCATTTCCTTTGCCTTTCCTTTTGAAATGGTCTTCTGAATGCTTGTGATCTTCCTRTACATTCTTTCCCCTTCTTTCAATATGAGTAGATTGCACACACACCTCATCTATGTTTGTGATATTAAACAATAATAATGTATGTCAAATGTAACTGTGAAGTGCACCAATATCCTTCATCAAAGTTTCATGAGAATCTAAAGGAATATTTAATGCAAGTGCTTGTTTCCTAAATTCCTCTGTGAAACTATGAACACTCTGACCTTTACCCTGTATTATATTTTTCCATTCCATGATGGCTTTCTGAACATAACCCAATGGATAAATTTTCTTTTTCAATGCAGATGTAAATTTAGACCATGGAGAAAGAAGTTTACCATTATGTTTGCTACCTTTTTAAAGTTTGATCTCCCACCATACAAGGGTTGTGCCTTCCATCCGAAGAGAATCCAATTGGATATTCACCTCTTCCTCTTCGATCTATTGTACATGAAATTAAAATTTGATTTGTCTAATCCAATTATTAAGCTTATCTGCATGAGCTTCTCCATTAAACATGTGAAAATTAAATTTCACATCTAGTTTCAAAAATGGATATTTAGAAGTACTTGGATGAAAACTAGAACGTTGAGAATGATGGGAATGAGAGGAAGCAGAAGAAGAGATTGAAATTGAATATGGTGATGGAGGCTCACGAGGATCTCCTCCACTTCCATGGTTCATTGAAGCATTATGATCTTCTTTAGCTTTTTTCTCCTTCTCCTTCTTTGCAATTCTCTTCTCATAATCTGCAAACAATTTTTCTACCATATCTGACATGTAGTAGAAAGACTTGTGAATATTATTCTCATACTCTGTATGAATATATTCATCTCCCATTTTCCTTATTTGAGTTGCACGTTCAATCTCTAGGTTGAACGTCTTAATTTTTCCTTCACCTGATTTGAGCTTGGTCCCGGTAAGAATTCACACTCACAATTCAAGTCAAAGAAGACCACTCTAATACCAACATGATATGAGATCTTTTCATCGATGAATTATTAAAATAATTACATTAAAGAGTGTAAATGAAAGCTTATGTGCAACATGATTAAAGAAGGCATAATCATGGATAAAATATGATAAGAAGATCAAGAACACAAGACATGGTAACTGAGTTTGTACCAACAATGGACTATGTCTCTGGGCCTGCTTCGAAGTGGAGAGGATTTATATTATCTCAGTAATAAAAATTGGCATAAATACATCATTATACCTCAAGTATGAAAAATTTCCTTCAGATCCGCTGCTTTGATGCAAAATATGACTGCACCAGTGAATTCGTGGCGATGAGTAGTGAAAAATCGACTGTCAAATCGTCTCAATCTGACATTGTCACCTCTAGGCCCCTGTTGGGATCTCTACCTTGAAAAACATGCTACCACAATGCATTAATGATCCTGTACCTACATAGAAAAGCATGTCGTCATACTATTTTTGGCACGGACCCCTGAGCTCTAGAAAAAGGCGAGGTTTAAAAAACAACATGGTTCGGTAGCCCAAAAGGTTGGCAGTGGTATGAACAAGGTGTATGGTTGGGGATATCCCAGGTTCAAGCCTACAGGCCTCCCCTTTTGGCCATTCATTATAACAATGCATTATATATGGTTTATAAACCATATCATATCCCAACAAAATGCAATATCGAGACCATTGGTTTCAACTCCCACTGAATTGGTTGACATGACCTATGCACAGTCATTCCACATTAAATGTTGTTGTTGGAAATCCTGTGGTCATCGACTTGTTTGGATATGCATGCTAGATTTTATGGGCCATCAAATGAGTCGAMCACTGGATTTGGTGCCCATCGACTGCTGGATTCGGTGCCCTTGACACGACCATATTGATTTTTTTTAATTTTTTCGTTACCCAACCCTCATTGGGTGTTTTCGGGGTGACATGTGGCACCCACTGATTGGGCCACATGACACCCTCGTATTCATTKAGCCTACCTAGTCACTAACCCATMTCCCTATCAATATGACATGTGTCAGCCTCTAGGTGGTGCCACATGGCATCACCTGCGAGTGCCATGTGACACTTGCCAATTGGCCCAAGTGGCCACCAAAAATGCCAAATTAGTGTGCCACATGGCATCCTTTCGTGTTGCCACATGTCATGCTGACACCAACATGAAGTCATGTTGAAATCACTCTGTACGGACGATGATTATGTTAGTTGTATGGATGATGACATCATCATTGAATTTTGACTTGGTTGACCAGAACTTTGACTGGCCATATCTTCTTCATTCTGACTTTGTTTTAGGTGTCGTTTGCACCATCGAAAATCTTACAAATATCTCTTCGACTTGACGCTCTTTTTTTTGAGATTTTAGGAATTTTGATTTTTTCCCTTTTAGATCCTCCTATATCATTTGTAAAGTTGGATATGTAGGTTGAGTATCTTGTGTAATTGTGGTTGTATGGACAATTTGAGTGTTGTCCATCTGACCGATAGGAAAACCAAGTAAATAAATTTGTGTGTGAATATGTGGGATTATTGAAGTAGGAATATTACTCGACCCATGTGCGAAGAGAGATATACTCACAAGTGGTTGTTTCGAAGTAACCTCGGTCACAAATGTTCCCAGTAAAGAAGAAGCACCAACACTAGTGATATACACTCTTGTAGGCTCAACTACATGAGTTGTGGATAGAGGAGATGAAACTCCCAATCCCTCTGGAAAACCAAATGTCGGTGGATTCATGCCAAAATATTTCCTAGTGTTTGAACTGGCCGATAAATGGTAACAAGAATAAGCATCAAGAAATATCATGGACAATTGTTCCACTAGTAGTGGGTCGAGTGGATCAGTAAAATGGATATTTTCGTAAGATACAATGCCTTCCACAAAGGCTATGACTGGTTCTTCTGCATGTTGGCCACTTCCAGGAGCTACACTCATGGTTTTATAAGTTAGTTCTTTGACCATTCCTTTGTTAGAGGGGCTGTGTTGAGGTTCCTGAACTTCAAGATCAAAACCTTTCATTCTGTGAGATCTTCGAAGCCCTTGATCAACCATGGTGAATATAAAATAACAATCCTTAAGGACAACCATGAACTCCAAAATCACACACCCCTAAAAAATACCTCCAGGTAATCAACCAAAAAAATGGTAGATAAAAGGATCTTTTGAAGATAGGATGTCAAGCCGCCAATGAAGATATGAGAATCAGTTACCCCAACCTCCACATAACATCCCTTCTGGGTGAAAAAAACACTTTCTTTGTGGGGTCACCCTCCAATGATACTAAAAGTGTGATGCAACATATACCCCATGTATTGTGGGAAGCCCCCCATAGTCACCTCTATAGATACCTAGGAAATTCCACTAAGGTTACCACCTTGCAGTCGACCTCCAGGGTGGTACAGGAGACAGTTGGGACCGAACGTATGGGAAGGATAAAAACGTTAGAAGATCTTCCAAAGGACTAAAGGAAAGTGGACCGGTAATACTCCTAAGGAACTCAAATGGATTCGAAATTCACAAAGCACCAAGACCAAATGAACCAGTAACACTCAATAAAAACGCCCAATATATTCTCTTTCCACTACGATTGGTCAAGCTTTGGAGGGGTAATATCTTCTTCTCTTCCACACATGACCTCGAGTTTATCCCCCGTGTTAGAGGGGGTTCCTAAATATGCCTATATGACAGTTGGATTTTTTTCACTCTTTACGGTTCTACAATCTTGTTTAGTAGCCTTGGAAAATTTACTCACTTTTCCTAGTCCAAACACTCTAACCCTATGCTACTGTTGGTGTACTATAAACCAAAAAATGTCTAGTTGATTTTATTACCATGTTGGTTTATTTTAATGGATTTATTTACTCAAAATGGTTCATGGAGATGAAACTAATGATATGTGAGACTCAACTCTAATATAATGCAAAAATAATGAAATGCAAACATTTCTTTTCGATGAATTCTATCTATGAGAGGGAGAAGAGTTATTTTCTTATTAATATAAACAAGCACTCAATATCATGCAAGTTTTCAATTTTCCTGTTAAATGATGAGAATAATGATGCCAAACTATCAAACAAATGTTTCTGAAATCCCAAAGCAAATGTAAGACTAGCTCTTTCAAAACATGTACCAAAAAAAAACTCCTGAGAATGCAAAAAAATTCTCTGTGTTTGGTTGTATATGAAATGAAATCTATTGAAATAAAAATCCTTTATGCTTCCTTACTTTCAATTAGAATGAAATAAATCAATGTTTGACACAAAGGAACAAGAAGAAAAAAGAAACCAAACAAAGTGCACTCAAAAGTTTGATGAGAACTAAAAGAAACCAAGTGTGAGAAAACTTGTTCAATCAAGGACTCAAAATGTAAAAGAGAAAGGAAATCACTATCTGAAAACCTTGAAAAATGAGCGGCAAGAATCAAAGATAAATGCCAAGTTGCAATTCTAAATCAATGAAGAGGACTTCAAAATAAGTGTTGAAACCAAGATAATATAAGTTTGAAAGCCTTCATGATGAGGATTAAACCATTGGTAAGATAGACTTTGACCAAAGGATTAGGTTATCCCAAGGAAGTCATGCTCATTCCATAATTTTGAAGTACTAGAAAGCTCAAAAGAGGTAAGAAAAGTTGGTGATCCCAATTCTTTCAATCAAACAAAGTCATAACCAAGTTCAAAGGACTCTAATGCAAAGATCCGACTGAAAAATATGAAAAAATAGAGGAAAAATGAGCTCAAAACTGGCCAGGAAGGAGATCAGTGCTCCTGTAATGACGCACATAGGGCATTGATCAAGGTTCAACGCTCCTCAGGACACTAACATGGAGCATTGATAAGGGTTTTCAATGCTCTATGGGTCATGATGGAGGAGAGTTGATACCTGGAAGTGGTTGAAACAACACCAAATTTTTTCCCAGATTCAACAAAAAGTAGGAAGAGTTCAAATAACAAGCATCAACATCAAAAATATCAAAGGACAACCAAGATTCAAAGGGCTATAAACCTAGTAACAATCTTTCCCCAATATGGTCGCCAATTTTATATTATAGAATATTTCCCCTGTGGACAAGTGAAATCTCCCTTGGATATCTAGATTCTTATTGTCCAATAAAGAACAAAAAAACAAATGGAAACTAACATTCCTTTAGATCTATTCTTTATGTCTATAGGCAGAGAAGATGATTTGCAAAGATCTTTTATATGACAATGGTTGAGTTATTATGCATGTGTTTATTAACCATTTAGGAAACTGAATGAAAGAAGAATTGTTAAAGGGGAATTATAACAACCATATATACATGTACATATCTAAAATAAAGCAAGAGGAACAATAAACTATAAACACCAATGTGATAACAGAGTTCGACAATCTTGCCTACGTCTTTGGGCCTTTGTCTCAGTGGGTGAGGATTTCTTACTTCTGTTCAAAGCTTTAAAAGTGCATCATAACAGTTCCAAAAAGGTTACAAAATGATATGGTCTTGTTCTACCAGATCTCTGGAACCCAACAAAAGAAACAACACTGAAGTCGGATGACCGACGCTCCCAGAAATGGCCTACAAAGGTGCGCTCCTCAATAGCTTCCCTGCATAAAAATGACTTTGGCTTGGAAAATCTTCAGCATAAACCTTCTCTGAATGTCATCTTATGGCCTCAATAAGGCCTGGCTTATATAGATATGAAGTTGGTAACCATATCCCAACTTCCCCCCAATATTTGGCCTAAAAAAGGGCCCAATATCCCTCAATATTGGCCAAAATCTGTTAATTCTGTTGATAAAATCAACTAAAAAATCTTATACTATAGTTAAATAACCAATTTATTCCAAAAATTGGATGCAACCCCTTTAGAGCAGGCTTGTGGTCATATTAGGGTGCCCAACGTGACCTCACGCTGGCACTGGACCGTTAGTCCCCCGATCTCGGCCCCTCTGGTCGCATGCATGGCCCATGTGGCCAGGCCCCATACCTCCATGTGCTGCACAACAAACTATCCCACTATGATATAGCCCTCGGAATAGCGCCCTGGTCAGCGGGAAAGCCCGACCGACCGGGTGCTAACCATTTATCCGTGCGTTGAGTGTTAAGGTCCTAACCTGCACATAGGTAGATCAATGTATTCAGATGTAATAAAGGTCAATATTAATAAGACCTTTCAATAAAATAGAATAAGGCGGATGTAAGAAGACCTAATAGAAGCTTCCGCTTCTAGAAGGATCTTCCTCTAGATGCTTCTTTTTAGTATAAATAAGAGTC
>JASDQU010751563.1:20485-41538 GCA_032191745.1 Picea mariana
TGGGCCCCATTGGGGTAAGTTAGTACATCAACTTCCCAGGGTCGTAACTTTTGCAAACGATATCCGTTTTAGGCGTGTGATAGCCTGTTGGAAAGGTATTTTTGATAACTATGCATTATGTTGTTAAAATTTCACTAAATCTATAGTTTGACTGTGGCAAGCCAAGAAAACACTGTTTAGCGCCCCAAAACAACCCTGGAAGTACATAAAGATGTATTGACATGGAAACTTCCAAAATAAGCCAGTTGGAATAGGTGGGCGGCGACCATTATCCACCTGGATGCTTTATAGGGTTTCAAGACATCCCTAGAAGTGAAAAACCCACAATTACAAAGATATGTCCCCATTACAGAGAAACGTGATGAACTAAAAACTGTCAAGATGAGCTAGTTGGAATTTGGAACAGGTGGGTGGCCACCAATATCCACTTGGATCAAATTATATAATGATCCATTTTGGATCTCCGTGAGAGGTTTTTATTCTATGGTATCCATAAGATCCATGGGAGCTGCGATCCAGCAACCAGAGCCACGATGGGGCTATCCATGTAGTCTCCATGAGGGCACGCCATATACGTCTAGACACACATATTAAGTTTTATTTCCCACATCTTGAAAATTGGTTATATGGATTTTCCTAATGCAAAAATAATCCTTTTATGGTTTTTTATTACAAGGTTGGCTTGATGGATGAAAACAATGGATATGTTAGGAATATATTATGATTTTTTTTATTTTTATTTTCTTTCATAGATGTGAGTGGCTCATTTAAGAGGGTTTTTTCTTGGGCGTTGACTATATGGAGCACCCCATTGGGTCATATATGAATTTTCTTGGATTCTGAGATATGAACAACCTTGGAGTTGTGATTTATATTTTTTGATATTAAAAACAAAAAATTGATAATAGTAATAACCATAAAAGAAAAGCATGCTACAAAATATCTAAACCACTCTTTTTCAAACCAAGGTTGCTTTCCGACACCTTAACCATAATGATGTCTCATAATTTTAACAAATTTTAATTAAATTAAAATAAAATAAACCCTACAAACCAATTCAATTTTTCCACTTAAAAATTACCAAAATAGATAACAAATTATATAATGATCCATTTCAAATGATACCAAGAAAATGTGTATTCTATAACATCCATAACAAAACAACTACATATAAAAATCTCATAAAACAAGTACGCATGTTATGTTTTATTACCCCACCTTGGAAATTGGTTATATAAATATTCCTAGTATGGTTTTTTATTATCAAGTTGGTTTTTTTTTTCCTTCTATGAAGTCACCTTTGCTTCTTACAATTGGTAGCAATTAAAAACCTAAGAGTGATTATATAAAGCACCCTATTGAATCATATAAGAATTGGTTTGAATTGTGAAATATAAACAACTTTGAGTTAAAAATCTATATTTCTTTATATAAAAAAGAAACACTAATAATAATAATAAAGCATGCTACAACATCTCTAAACCACTCCTTTAAAACATTTTTATATAATAACTTTTTAAAAACATACTTATATCGTGAAACTTTAATCCGAGTACAACATCGTAGGATTAAAGTTATATTATAAAATATAAGATTAAATATTAAACAAAATATTAAATCTCATATATTTAATTATTATTTTTATATAATAATTTTTTTAAAACAGTAAAACTTTAATTTACTACAACATCGTAGATTTAAAGTTATAAAATATGAAAGTTAAAGTTATAAATATAAAATTGAAGTTAAAGTTATAAAATATAAAAATAAATATTAAAACCATATAAAAATTAAGGTTATAAAATATGAAATTAAATATTAGATCATATATCTTTAATTATTACTTTTATATAATAACTTTTTTAAAACAAACTTAGATGGTTAAACTTTAATTCTACTACAACATCGTAATATAAAACAGTGAGTTTTATTTTTGTATTTCAGTAGGGCATGCGTCCCTCCGCACTTACAACGTTGACTCTTCTTCCCCGCGGCCGCCGTTGTCTCTATATATTTCTTGGACACCGTGCTCATCATATCATTCATCATTTCTGCCATGGCGCGGTCTGTCTTAATTTTGTTGCTTCCCATTCTCCTCTCCCTCTCCCTGTTGGGAGATGCCACAAGGACTAATCTTCTTGCTCTCGGCAAATCAGAAAACAATGAGGAGGTCCATTCTGTGATTCTCCAAGATGTTTTCGAGCAAAAGCCCAGAGATGATGATGGGGTTCCGGTTAGGTCCACAGAGGTCATGATGGGCTTCCCCGCGGCACGGTCGATCCCCCTGATGCAGTCGTTCCCCGCGGCACGGTCGATCCCCCTGATGCAGTCGTTCCCCGCGATGCGGTCGCTCCCCGCGGCACGGTCGATCTCCGCAATGCAGACGCTCCCCGCGGCCCGCTCGTTCACCATGATGCGGGCGTTCCCCGCCGATGAAGAATACAAAGACGGGAGGCATGAAGATCCGGCAGCAGCATGGACGGACTGGATTCCGGCGAGGCGGACGCTTCCCGCGGCACGGTCGACCCCCATGGAACGGTCGTTCTCCGCGATGCGGACGCTCCCCACGGCACGGTCGATCCCCACGATCCCCGCAACACGGACGTTCCCGACCGATGAAGAATACAAAGACGGGAGTCATGAAGATCCGGCGGCACCGTGGACGGACTGGTTGAGAAACCTCTTTCCACGCCAATGGAAACTGGCTTTAAATTAAAATTAAGATTTGTATGTGTGCTCAGTATATTATACTATATTAGCTATATGATGGCGTGGGATTTTACGTAGAATTTTACGTAGAGTATATATAATGTTTCATCTTTATGTAAATATTAAAAAATATAGATGGTGCAGGGTGGCTTTATGTAATTTCGCTTTCCTAATAAATGTATCAAGTATCCACGTGGTCTTTATGGTTATTCCTCTATCTCGAGGATACGATGACTTGGTGTGGGATATTTGTATTTTTGTTTGTTAAAATATATATTTATATTTTTGTTTGGTGACCAATTCAAGTTTAAATTTATTTTATTTTTCCACTTTTATTTATTTATTTATTATTATTTGTGTTGGGTTTTAAAAGTTATATAATTGGAGTGGGCTTAATGGTTAAGAACATGTATTTTCTCTTAAAAGGTATAGATTTTACTAGCTACATACAATTTGATAAAAACTCAGTTATGAGAGACTTTGCCACCTTTTCTAAAAAAAAATGGAAAAAGAGAAATGTAAATAACAATATTCATTTTTTTTTAATTGTATAAATTTGTTTATGCCAATGCGTTTTTGGGTTAAAGTGAATCCATAAACATGGTAAAACTTTTAAGTAAGATGTAGTGTTGACTGCTCAATATATAATTTTCAAAAATAAAATATAAGAGAATGATTTACACATTATGTAGTAGATCCTATTTTTTTTGGAAAATTATATTTTTTATTTATATTTTTAAGGTGACTAATTAATATTTGAATCATATTTTATATAGTTTTGTGTTCTCATCAATTTTTTTTTCCAATTATTCATATAAATTGAAAAACCCAAAATATTTTTTTTATAAAAAAAGAAAAACATTCAGGAGGATTTCACATATTTTTTATAATTTTTTTGTTGTGTATTTTTTCTCTAATCCCATTGAAACAATGGAAAAAATTCAATGTAATCTTTTGATTATGTATTTTTTATATTATTAATTCTTCTCTTATTATAGAAAAAGAATCAATTCACCTTTTAATAGAAAATAAATTAAAAATATAATATGAAATTAAAAATATGAAAATGATAAACTATTAGATAGATAACTTCAAATGAAAGACATCACAACATAAAAATAAAATTACAGTTGCATAAAATTTTACAGCAAGGAAAATATATTTTTGGATTTTAAAATCTCCATTAAATTTTTTTAAAACACTTAATCGAAAGATTAAAAAAGATTTGCAAATGCCTCAATCAAGATCTTTGTAGTTTTAGCTTTGAAAATAGCTCAATCAAACTAATTGCCAACTTTACCAACTCAGACATATTGCATGAGCTTTCCCATCTAGTTATATTTTCGATTTTTCTACTAATCTAACTTAGATAACTTAAGAGTAATTATACTAAATCACATTTTAACCTAACATGCCATGAGACTTTGTCAAATTCTTTTTAACCGTGGAGATTTTGTCGAGTTGTATCTCGCCTATGTAAGGTTTTCATCACATTAATTCATTTTTTCAAATATTAAATGCCCAAGTCCACGAGTGCATTTGCTAGGTTTTCATAGCATTTTTTTTTTTTAAATATTAAATGTCCAAGTCGATTATACATTGAGCACTCGGTTGTATGAGAAGGTGCATAAAAAAGATTATACATTCAACACTCGGTTCTATGAGAAGGTACATAAAAAAAAAGGTGAGGAAAGATGAAATTAAAAAATGTAAGAGTAAATCAAGTATAATTTTTTTCACGTTTTAGGTGCAGAAGATCTATCTCTTTTGCCATTCAAGGTGGATAAAAAATATGAAAAAGTGGTAATTTTTTTTAATAATTGAGATAGAGTAAAAGAAATATGCATTGCAATGAGCATTTATCAATGAATTATAACTTGAACTTTCATGTCAAGTTTATTATTTTTATATCAGTTTAGAAAATTTATGAGTATTTTTTATTTGCTTGAAAATAATGTAACAGGATGACTAAACAAAGTATAGTTTAAATATTTTATTTGTTTTTTATTTTTTTATTAACTTTGTTTAAAATTCAAAAAAAAATTATTGGAAATGTAGATTTGAGTGGTTGAGTTTCTATAATTCAAATGTCCCTATTTATATTTAAGAATTCAGGTGAAAAAGTTCAAAAAGTAAAATATTTAGACAACTTCAATGAAGACTTTTTTCCATTCATTTTTTTGTTTATATTTTTTAAAATACTTATTGTAGAAAATGAAATCAAACATTGTAAAAGAGATTGCTCCAAAGAATATGAGTGACCATAGAATTGTTTTCAATTTGGAGATAAGTGAAAATGGAAGCTCTATCAAGAGTTTGTTTAAAGCAACATTAGACCTTGATTGAAGTTTTTTTATGTTTATTAAAAAATCATGATTGAGGGTTTGTAGATCAATATTGAGCTTAAAAATATCTCAATTTCCTCAAGCCTTTTCAAAAAAGTGTTACCTAACTTTATGGATTGACTCATTAGTCTAACTATCAATTTCATCATGAAATTTATAAACATTGGTGAATATTTTGGTAACATTAGTTTTGTTCTTTAAGCTCATAATGTTGGAAAATAGTTTTGAATAATTAAATTAAGATTTATAAAATATTTATAATATTTCAACTTATTTTTATTAATGATTTTATTATATTTTTATAATCATTAAAATTTTTAAAGATGAAAGGTTTAATATTATCAATATTAATAATTTAATTGTCTTCTTTTATGTTTCAATAGTCAAACTTCAAAATCTCCAAAATCTCTAAATTGAAACATCTTTTAAATTTATGGTAATTAACAACAAAGAACCTATTTTTACTCTATAAAACAATTTCAATCATAATTATAATTTCAATATATAATCATAAGTTTAAACTCCATTAAAAAAACACATTTAATCATAATTATAATTTCAATATATAATCATAAGTTTAAACTCCATTAAAAAAACACATTTAATTTTAATCAAGAAAAAATCATAAAAACAATACATTTAATCAAGAAAAAATAAAAATGTAAATTAACAATTAAAGATGTAATTTAAATATATAACAATATTTTTAAATTTCATTAAAAAAATAATTTTAAACCTAATTAAGAAAAAAAATGTAAATTATTATATTTATTTGTGAAAATAAATATTACAAATTTTAAAAATATTTAAAAAAAAATAGATAATACATAATTTTTTTTACCACTCACTATTTAATTAATAATATTGAAAATAATTTTTGTTATATTTCAATGTTTTCTCTAGAAAATATATTTGTATTTATATATTTTTTATTAATTTATAAAAAAATATATTAAATATATTTTTATCTTTTATTAATTTATAAAAAAATTATTATATATTCTTTAAGATTCAATGTAAATGTAGTTTAATATGAAGATTGTCCCATCTCTTCTTATTACATAGGTACTTTAACCATCTTACAAAAKTAAACTCTCTAAATCCAATGATTCTAGTGGGATTTGACCTTATCACATAACTATATATAAACATAGAGTAATCACATAAAACTAGAAAAAAATGTTTAATGCCTCATAAGATTATWCCTCTTTTATTTATAAGTTTTAGCTTTTCTAAATTGAAGACTAACTTTGCTTTTAAATTTACCACTGAATGATTTTCAACTTTCTTTTTCTAAATCTAAGGCTATCTTTGCTTCTAATTCTACCWTTCAATCATTCTCACATAAACATTGTTTTCCACTTGGTGATATTTTAAAGGAAATTGACCGTTGTTTTAAACCAATTGTTKTCTACAGGGCGAGATCCCCTTGCTCTAAGATTTTAAAAGAAATTGACCGCTGTTTGAACCAATTGTTTTCATACTGGGCGATATCCCATTTCTCTGAGATTTTAAAATAAATTGACCTCTGTTGAACCAATCGTTTTCCCACTGGGAGAGATCCCATTTCTCTGATATTTTTAAGGAGTGATCACTGTTTAAACCAAATCGTTTCCATATTTGACGAGATCCCCTGCTCTGAAATTTAAATAAAGAAGACCGTGTCAGATTCACTTGATTTCAATACAAAATGACATTTGCATGATGAGAATGATTTTTACAGTCAAGCAACCGAATAACACTCGAGAGAGCAGATTAAAATGGCACCACGAAATATGATACTGTCTCGCAGTAAAAACCATAAACTACAACAAACCCAATCAGTCCACTTTTGGAGTTGGCACTGTGTTGAAGGGCGTTACCAACCTTCCTGCATTCAATTTAGCAACCCCTTTTATCCAAGTTAGAATAAAATATACTTGCAGGGAAGCATGGACGAGTGGGCGTTGAAGGAAAAGGGAGGGAGCTCGTCACGAGTTATGAGTTTTCTGTTCGTTGTAAATTAACTAACGGAAAGAAGTTTCACACTTAATTTCGTGCATGCACCCACTGCACCAGCTCACACAGAAAATTTACCTTTAAGGATAAAGATGATTGCAAGTTGTCGATGCTTTAGAACTGAGTTAATTATGACTTGGGTAGAGTCACCTTAATAAGCAGAGTATTGGAAAAACTATAGAGCTGGTGAAGGAAGATTAGCCTTATAGGTAGTGAATTGTGTCCTTGTTACGAGCGAAATGATTAAGGGTTATATTTTATATTCATGATGGTTTTAGAATTATAACTCCTTGCACTTTGGAATAATGTAAATGAATGGAGTGATTAGATTTCCCTTGCACCTTGAAAATGAAGTTTATGATAAGTTTAATGCTAATGATTGATTAAGTTGTTAGATTAATTGCGCGCACCGAATATATTTAAGTAGTTAGATTTCTTGAAAATTGGTTTTTATGTCACGAATGTTAGTTAAAGTTCTTAGACTACTTGCACATAATGAAATTATGATGTGGTGAATGGTGGTTAGACCTTATATCTTTTACGGAATGAATCAAATGATGATACTCTTGCGCCTCAACTCTAGGCGACGTTTAATTTATGTTTGTGATTAGATTCGCTTATGTAACTATGTGTACAGTTGTTCACCTTGCGCCTTCACTTATTGGGTCATATGAAGGATTAACAACCCTTTCTTGCATCATTAATGTACTAACGAATGATGAATTAACAACTTTTATTGTGCCATGAAATTATTAACAAATGATTTTTGTAGACTTCAGACTGCTTGCACAAATTGAAAACGATATGATATATGTTGAGTTCTGTGAATGATTCCTTGTGCACCATTTTTATTGATGTTTAGGATTGATGGAAGGATGTGTCGATGATTTTTCCTTTATTTTGATGTTTTAATTTCCTAATGCAACTTTAAAAGTTTTTTTTTTTTTTACCCATTGTACATCACTTATTGTCGTAACGGCAAGGCCGTTACATTTTTGGTATACCATGCATTCTAAAAATTTTCTTCATGAAAACCTATGTAATGTTTATATCTTTGTGAGTAGATTTCACTCGGACAAAGTGTGCAACTTTAGTAAGTTTTTCTATTAATACCATATTAGAGTCATTTTGTTTCTAGTTATAGACAATCCTGTAATAAAATTCATGCTGATTACTTCCCATTTCCACTCAGGAATGGGTATTGGCTGCAATAATCTAGCTGAGTGACAGTGATCAACTTTATCTTGCCGGCACTCAAGACACTTAGAAAGATATTCAACTACTTTTTTTTCATTCTAGGCCAAAATTTTTCTTTCTTCAAAGATGTTATAGTCTTTTGGTAACCTGGGTGACCCAAATAAGGTTTCTTGTGTACTTCAGCCAATATTAAATTCTTCAAATCTGTGTTTTTTGGAGCATAAATTCTATTTTAATATTGCACTAAACCATCCCGATTACAACTAAATTTCGATTCTTCCTCAACTGATTTATTATTCTAAAATTTTCCCTATAATTTCTTATAAATTTCATCATTTTCTACTGCTGCTTTAATTCTTTTTTTCAAATTAGTTTGTATGTTACTACTGTAAATTGCATTTAGATTTTGGTTGAGTGCATCTTCTATTTTTTTTTCTTTTCCTTTAATATGTTTTATCTCAAAATCATACTCACTTAGGAAAGCTAAGCATCTTTCCTATCTTTCATTTGAGTTCTGTAATCGAAAAAATTACTTAAGGATGATATTATCAGTTCTCAACAAAAACATTCCTACCCAACAAGTAGTGTCGATACATTTCTAAAGCATGTACAATAGTAGTTAATTCCAGATCATGTGTTTCATATTTATTTTCATGAGGTTTCAACTTGTGTGATTCATAAGAAATCACATGGTCATCTTGTAACAATACTCATCCTAATCCCTCTAATGATGCATTAGTATAGACCACACAATATTTATGTGGGTCTTCTATCTTCAATATAGGTGTTGTAGTTTATAACTGTTTCAAAATTTCAAGCCTTTCTTGACATTTTTCTTTCAATTTAAATCTGATTCCTTTTTTCTACAAAGAGGTTATTGGGTAGGAAATTTTTGAAAACCCTTCTATGGATCTACAATAATACCCTGTGATTCCCATGAAAGATTGTACATTCGACACATCCTTTGGATCTAACCAATCCAGGATGGCCTTAAACTTTTTTGGATCAACTGAGATCCCTTCAACCAAAATTAAATGTCTCAAATACTGTACTTTATCCTGATAAAATTCACATTTACTAGATTTTGCATACAATTTATGCTCCCTAAGTGTCTACAAGACCATTCTTAAGTGTTCTTCATGTTCTTCTTTGGTTTTTTAGTAGATCAATATATCATCGATAAACATGATTATAGACTTGTCTAGATATTTTCTCAACACACTGTTCATTAAACACATAAATGTAGCAGGTGCATTTGTTAAACCAAAAGGTACCACTACAAACTCATAGTGCCGTATCTAGTTTCGGAAGCAGTTTTATGAATGTCTTCCTCTGTAATTCTAACTTGATGGTATCTTGAACGTAGATATATCTTAGAGAAAAAATTAGCTCATTTGATTTGATAAAAAAAGTCATCGATGCGGGGTAAAGGATACTTGTTTTTAATTGTCATCTTGTTAAGTTTCCTATAATCAATACACAATCTTAAGGTTCCATCCTTATTTTTGACAAACAATACTGGTGCTACCATAGAGACACACTAGGTCTGATATACTACTTATCTATCAATTCTTGAAGTTGTATCTTAAGTTCAGTCAAATATGGAGTACTCATTTGGTAAGGGGCCTTAGACACCGATGCAGATATGTGTACCAAGTCTATGGTAAAATCTATGTCCCATATAGGATGTAATCATAGAATTTCTTATGGAAACACATCTTGGAAATATTTTATTATTGGGTCTTCAGTTAACAAAATTTTGTTCATTTTCTCAACACTTTCAGGCATATGCACAACATAAATATCAAATCCTTTACCTACATTTATTTTTAACTGTAAAGATAAGATTTGTCTTAATGACACACCCCATGGTATTCCTTTTATTGTTCTACTTTTTCCAAAATCATTTGAGCAATTAAAAGTATTATCATGACAATTTACATTAGCTAAATATTTTTCCAACCAATCCATGCCTATGAGCAGATCATAAGATTATAGTGGTAAAAAATTTAATTCTAACTTAGTCTCCCTTCCATCCATATTTACCATACAATGTTTTACCAAATCAACAACCTTTCTTTTTGTTCTTGTAGCTAATTTACTAGCTAATGTTTCTTGTGTTTAACTTTTTCTCGTTTACAACTTTCTAGAATTGTAGGTGAAACATAACTTAGAATTGCACTAGTTGGGTCTATTAAAATAAATACAAGTTTATTATTAATCATACCTTCTATATCCACCATGGAATATTGATGGTCATCCTGTTTATTTTCCAGGGTAGCATTGATCTTATGGATACTTCTAACAATGTCATTTACTATTGTTGATTCTTGAGCATTATGTATTGGTTGATTTTTATTTTTGTTTAAAGGAAAATCTCGGTATAAGTGAGGTTCTTTACAATCCCATCATTGAAATGTTTCATATCAGTCATATTTTTAAGAAGAATCTCATTTAACTCTTCTTGTTCTTTACTAGCCTTGAGTAGTTTTTATTTATCTTCCTTGAGAGTTTATAATTCTTCCTTTATGTTACACATAGTTTCCAACAATCCTATAGATTTATCTAGTGTTTGATCATTGTTTAGTTCTACAAACATCTGTGGTCCAATTGGTGTTGATTTACCATGCTATTCAACCATGGTGCCTTGTTATTCGATTCTAATATGTGCAAAAGACAATTGACATCAATTATTTTTCTTGTAAAAGGTTTATAAATGTATATATTTTGTTAAAAGAAAAATTTATGTTCACCTTGATCCCATAATGTCGTAGTGTTTAAACCATGCTCTGATACCACTTGTAACATCACCAAATAACACCATTTTTAAAAAAAATATTTCAATTGGTAAACACATATTGGTATAGTTATTCTTAACATATGGTTTACTTATCCTTTCATTCAATGAATTATTTGATACAATTATCTAATTGTCATGGTTAAACATGATAGGGAAGAAAATAAAAGACATCGATTATTATATATTAGAATTTCCGTCATACTTATCATGGGTTCTATTGACTATCGAGGTAAAAGAATCTTCCCTTTCAAGATATTTTTTCTAAGCATTTATTTCTGTTGTAACCTTATCTTGCTTGTCTTTACAATCGTAACGGTTTCTATATTTTATAGAGATAGATTAAAATTACAAAAAGACTTATTATCCGTTATTATATATTTGGTAATCTCATTCCATTTTTCTTTTATTATACTCTTATTCTATCCAAGTTCAAAGATATTATTGTCATTTATAAATTGTATGTCAGCCATCAATGGTTCAATCAACCCAATTCCATGGTTGATTTCCATGATTATTATGGATTTTATTTTTTTCATATAAGCATGGGAATGTAAAATTTATTTAGCAAGGTTTATTAAATGAAAACATTATACTAATTTTCAAATCGTTCATACATTTACATTACCTAGGCTTCGATCCTATGGTTTCCTTACCCACAATCCTAGCTCTCTCGAGCTTATGAGGATACTCACGTATCCATTTATTAATATTACAACCCTAATTGTAAATGGTAAGAAGGACATATACATTAAACCGTATCAAGGACTCGAGCTCATTCAATGTCCAAGTCTTAGTAAACTCGGGTTATTCTATAACGTTGTGACACATAGTTGGCGTCATTACAATTATAGTCAGTACTCCACCTAATACAATATTCGATCCTTTAATCATTTAGACTTGCATGCTCATTCCTTCATTCTATTGTTTTTGGAATGGTAAGCTTTGGAGCTAATGCTTTGTTTACTAGCCATAGGGTTTCAAACTCTCCTTTAAAAGTTTATTACAGAGCTCTTGTATAACTAGATTGACAACATGAGGTAACACTTTGAAAAACATATTAATTTATATAGCCACTGATTTAGATATAAGTCTAACTTCTTTATTTTTCTTGCAACGGTCATCAAATTGACTATTTATGTGGTATGTGCAGGTTCATTAAGCATGAGGACTCACAACTGTCCATCAACTCTATTCAGTGGTTTTTCCATCTTTACCAAGGAAATGAACAATGGTATTTCGTACTTAGTCAAAAAGATGCACTTGTTTCATTTTATTTTATTAACATTATTCATGGATGTACATATATTAGGTGCATGAACATCTCTTCACATATTGGGTTGTAAGAGAACCTAGCTTCTCTTACTACAAAAATGTCACTAGTAACAACCAATAAAAAGTTTAAAATATATTGAAAGCTATTATAAGTAAAGGAAAAAAATTCATTGATTTTTTGTTTAATTTATATTCACATGATGATTGAACTGATCCTTTCTTGACAACCAATGACAATAGAAATAACAACTTTTTTTATAAATATTGCTAAAATTGTGAGGATGTTCAAAAGTGTTGAAAAACACCATTCACTATTTTAGATGTGCTTTTGTGACATATATAAAAATACCATGCAAGAGTGACCTTTTACAAGTAGGCATTAATGGTGAAACATGTTTAGAAATACATTTTTTTGAAGGTAGCTACCAATAGATATGGAAACAACATTTTTTAATAAAAACCTAATAGAGGGAGTATATATCAAATGGTTAAATTTCTAGAACATGGTGTTGAAAAAATACTAATATCCTTTTCAATGACCTGACCTATAGGCTCATTCATGGGATGTTGTGACCACTCACTATAGGTTGTTGATAATAATCCCTGATGAGTTGCTATAAATAATCCTTGATAGGTTTCTATAAATACTTTCTTATGGTTTACATATAATCAATAACAAGATGCTCAAATGAATTGGACAAGTATTTAATGATATTTTTTTGATTATACATTTTTGCACTTATATTTTTGAATCCATGTAATTTGCATGCATATTAAATAAGTTTCTTAAATTAATGCATTTTTTCCATAATATCATAATGAATAGACATGTTTCTTTCAATCTCTCCAAGGTCCATGTTATGAGATAACATCCTACAATTAGAATGTGTTTGACAATTTAATAATGCAATGATATAAATTTAACTTTGATTCCATGAAAACTAAGAACACCCATTAATCAAAATGCTTAACTAACTTATAATATAATCAAAATTCTTAACTCAGTTATGATAACCCTTATCAATGTGCATCATTGATTATAATAAAATGTGTCAATGCCGTGAGTGTTCCCCCCACTATCAATTAAATATCTCAATTTGGAAAGTGATTAAGTTTCACTAATACCAAAACTTTAAAAATCTTGAATTATGGACATACCAAATATGAATATTTACATTTACATTGCCTTTTCAATAAAAACATAGATTTTTCTAAACATATTTATGATAATATTTGATTTTAAATAAATTTTTTGATAAAGGGCCTTATTCTCTTCTAGAGGATTCAAATTCTTAAAACATAATTGTAATTTATTGTCGTTCACAATATTTTTTACATTAAAACTACTTCTTTAGGGTTAAGATATTTATAAATTTTCAGGGGTGGAAGGAGTAGGTGGGGTTATCTATTCCTCAGGAGGAAAAATAAGACTAACCATTTCTGGGAGCCTTGGTGTAGAAACCAATAATCAAGCAGAGGCATATGCCATATTCAAAGGATTAAGTTTGGATAAGAGCCAAAGAATAGATGATATTTCTATTCTATGGGACTCCTTGGTTATCATAAACAAAGTTTGGAAAAGATCCCCTCCATATAATATGAAGCTAAAAAAAATCATCATAAAAGCCATTAAAAAAGCATAAAATTTTAGGTCTTTCCACTTTTACCATGTACTTCATAACAACAACTCTAGGGCTGAATTCCAAGACAATTTGGCCATTTAGGAACCTCCTGGAACACTTAGAATCTATGGACATGTTGTTCATCATTTCATTCCTTAATCATCGCCATGTCTTTGAACTTAATCCAAAATTTTGGTCACTGTTGGGACCCAGTTGCCAATGCACCTCTTTTCCAAAGTCAACATTCAACTCATTTAGCCTCCAACTTAGACATTTGGGTGGGCATGACACATGGTACCTCATATCCAAGCACATCACACTTCAAGATGCCGACAAGTGGTCCTTCCATCTTGTACAATTAGCCCTTTGTCCTTTCGATCCTTAGCTTTATTTCCCACATGCACTTTCTTTTGTCTCCCCTCTCCTCATCATGTTTATATTATATCTATGATATCTCCCACATGGATATTGTACTACTCCTTATCCAATTCGCATCAACACAGTCTAGGATTACACCATCCATCTTCAGTAGTGATTCTTATGTCTAATAGAGGTCCTGTCACATGCATGTGATTAAGGTTCATAAGGAAGTTCAAAAGCTAGAGATACATCATCACCAAAGGTGTCGAACCTTCGCATGAAACCGAGGAGATTTAGAGGAAATGACAAGGGTGGAAAGAAACATGAATTTGGGTGACATTCTCCTGACCTTGGTGACTTTGCTCAAATTTTCCGAGTTTCTTTCTCTCCTGGGAAATTCTTGGGCAGATCTCTCTGCAAAAACACTGGGTGAGGGATGAAAAATTGGAACTATGGAAAATCGACATTCATGGGTGGCATGTTGGTGAAGGGAAATCCAATAAGAGGAACATGAGGCTCTAGTGAATTTAGTGAATTCACTTCATATCAAATTTAACAATGCCTCATCCCAATGGAAAACCAAGATGGAGCTTCTTGGTGAACAGAGGCAATGGTATCAACAACTTCATGACGAGGTTGCTGCAATTCATTTCGAAGTCGTGGAGTTGCATTCCAGACCAACTTCTCCAACTCCATCCATATCAAGCTCAGTCATCTAATGCTGCTTCTTATTTGGACCCTCCTAAGCATGCACCCGACTTGAATTCACCCCTAAACTCTTCAGAAGGGGTGCATGAAGGACACGACCCTACAAATATTTAAGTTTGTATTCTTTGTTTTAGCATTTTGATACTAGGAATATTCTACCGTCTCTATAGCATATTTTTTAGTAGTTATGTTTTAGTGACTGGAACTATGGCTAGTCCTCTTGTAAAAGATATGTTCTCGGGGTAAACCAAATTTTGTAGAAAGCTGAGACTTTTTCGATAGCTTGCTCATTTAAGAGCTCAACATGTCACTTGCGAAAATTGAACATGGGTAGGGGAAAAAAACCCCTCAACACAAACCACTCCGACTAAACCCAATTGACTTGAAAAGTAAAATACTAAAACAATAAAAATAAAAATATTAAAATATTTGAAAAGTTAAATACTAAAACAATACAAACAAAAATACTAAAATATTTGAATTTAGTGTATATTTATCATAGAGATCCAATTTCTTAGGTATATATATATTTTTTATTATTTTATTTCATGTTAAGTTTTTCAGGATGTGTGTAATTTTTTTTAGTTGAGTCTACTTTACTTTATTATTGTTATTATTAATTTTTTTTAATAGAACCATTTTTTTTAATTGAGAAAACTTTAATTTATGATTAGATGGAACCTTTTTTTTCAATTGAGAAAACTTTAATTTATGATTAGGAAAACAAGAAACACCTTGCACAATTCATATTTTTTAATATTCAAATATAACATAAATGTTGGACATTTTAGTGTTTTTATAGGCATATTTTCTATCAATTTTGCCCGAAATCTGGTCAACAATTGTTGGAACTTTGGATTTGAGTGATTGAGTCTGTATAATTTGATTGCCCTAATGATTTTTCATGGTGCTATATCCATTTATACATTTAAAAATGCAGTTTAAACAACAAAAAATGGTGATTTCACCAAAATAAATTCTATAGGATTCCACAAAAAAATTTCAAAACTTCGAATGTACACCTTTAAATATAGAAGAAACATTGTATCTCCTCTTAAAAAAAAATCTCATTGATCGCTTCACTAACATAACAGAGAGCATAACAAAAAAATAAAATTTGATGTACTACCACACTCACAACTCATAATTTAAAAAATGGGCCTCCTCATTGTTTTCTAGTTTGCGGAGAAGATCTCATAATTTAAAGAATCGACTTCCTTGTCCATGATCTCATGGAAACATCTAGGGGTGAAGAAATTTCCAAATCCTCGTTACTAATGAGTTGAGTAGTGAAGTTCTCCTTCCTTTTACTACATACCCAAAAGTATTAAAAAGAATACATAAAAAATTATGTTATTAGAGAAGTTGATTTCTATTCAAATTGCTTCGAATCTCTTATTAGTTGTGCATGTGAAACAAAGATAGCATGCAAGTATGCATGCACAAGGAATGATTTCCTAAATAAAGATTTATTTGAGGAAGCACTTTCTATGTATATGTAGTCTAAGCCATGAAATTATTGTAATACCTTATATTTAATTTTGAATTATAATGTAATAAATCATGTATTAATTGTATGATATGGTTTGTGATATGGGAGGCAAGACATGTGAATTTAGTTGTAATCACCCTGGATTGAATTGTAAATAGTTCTAATGCAAATCACAAAGTCACGGTTTGATTAGTGAATGTGTATGAATCCTAGTCGACCATTGGATTAGGGTGTGATTGTTATATTTTCAATGGTATGTTTATGTATATGTAAAAGCATGTATAAAAAGGAAAATACATAATAATATAATATCCACCAAAACATTGTTTGAGGAAGTAATAAGGGGTCCTATGATACCACAAGAGAGGAAGATGGAAACAGGTTGTTGGGTAATTTGACCTTGTCGTTGTCCTTGGGAAGTACTATCCTTCATTGTCCATGCTTCCTTAAAAGTTGTTCAATGAATATTTGGCTTGTGTGAATGTACTAAGAACAATTCTGATATCCTTGGGAAAAGAGTAGATCTCATGCAAGAAAAGGTTTTTGATTATCTTTTCCATGCATCATTCATTCTAGGCAAAATCATTTTTAGGCATGGAGAGGAGAGAAGCTTCCATGTTATGGGATCTTTTCCTTGGATATTATGGTTCTTATGACTAAAAGATGGAAAGAGTTTCCCATGTGTTTGTGGCTGGTAAGATCCCATAGGATTTAAGGGAAGTTGTTGCTGAAAATGGGATGATTTTAGAGAGAAGCCATGGATGGAATGTCGACAATCACTGAAGTAGACACATTCATACCTACAACCTTGTTATTGTTTCTCATTGAATTTATTGAGGGCCATTAGAAGGGAATAATTTCCTTGAGGGACTATTGAGTAGATAAAGGGAAGACCTTCCTTGTGTTCTATAACACCATATAAGAGAGTGAAAAGGATATCTGATGGTAGATGAGACATTTCATTAGAGTAATGGGTTGGGATGAGTGATATTAATGCCCTGCATGAGCTTCCATTTCCCTATTGGTATCATGGTCTGGCTTGGGGTGGAATCCCTAGTTTATTCTTATGTTTGGGTGGAAAAATGCTTCTCAACAACTAGTTGTGGTGGACATAGATTTAAGTACAATTAAGTATTCATGGTTATCTCCATGTAGGATGATTTGTATTTTTCTAATGCCTTTAATTTCATGGGTAATGAATGAATTCATAATTCATAATTTTTATTTCTTTCACTATTTTATATTGTTTACAAATTATATATTATATTTCTATTAGAGGTTAAATCCCATGTCTTAAAGGGTTAATAAGAAAAAACAATATTTTTGGTAGTGTTGGATGGCCTAGAAAGGCATCTAGGAAAATCTCAATATTTATTATATCGAGGATGAATATAGAATAAATCCAATGCTTGGAAGTTGATGATAAAAGTTATTAATGAATGTTGGAGAAAATTTGGTTGAGCATTGTGGTAACTAAGTTGCAGAAAAATGAATAAATCACAAATAATTCATAGGACAACCCAATGAATCCCCAAATTATCATAGAGCATACTAAATATAATTATATTATAAATTTCACAGAGAGATGAGAATTAGAAGAAAATGTTGATTAAAATTACATGTTAAAATCCCTTACGACAATAAGAGTTGCAATGCCTTGGTGAAATAATTAGAATCAACAATATAGATGCATAACTAGTTGAGATAACTTGCGTGACTAGTGAAAAAGACATAATAGTTTTAGAAGAATCCTTCATGAACATGAACAACTCAAACAACAAACAAACTATATAATGAAGAGAACATATATCATGCATTTCATTGATATAAAAGGAACATTGGAGTTGCAAACTGTGGGTGAGATGAGATATTATTGGGCTCACTTGGGCTAACATATATGACCCTTTGCAATAGCCTAGAAATCATAGGAACTAGGAGCCTTCATATTATTTTGATACTAACCACTGAATGTGAATGAGTTATGGGTTAAAAAGTGTATTGGACACATAGCACGACCTAGCCGTGTGTATTAGGCCATGAAATACATAACTAGTGCCATAGGCCCATGACCCTTTGCAACAGCCTAGAAATCACAGGACCTAGGATCCTTCATATTCTTTTGATACTAACCAATGAATGTGAATGAGATATGGGTAAAAAACATGTTGGGAACATAACAAGACCTAGTAGTTTGTATTAGGCCATGAACTACATAACTTGTTCCATAGGCCCAATCTAGAGCTTCTTGCAAACTAATGGGGCTAGTGCTAATATCTCATGCAACACCCCATGTATTATCTTCCTATTTTCTCTAATATCCCAAATATATTAAATTGTGTGCATGTAAACCAGTAATTACATGGACCTTGATATTTTTATTGAAGTGATCATGCCATATCATGCAGTGCACCGTGTAATCTCTTCTTCTTATTCTAATCTCTCACATCTATGAAATTTTGTGTATAGAAACTAGTCTTGCCTTGGACCTTGAGGTTATGATTGAAGTGATAAAAAGAAACAACCTCAAAGGGGAATCAAATGAAAATCATAGTGAATATGAGAAACCATAGTAGGAGGTTAGCCAACATGACATGAAATGGGGGAGGATGTCCAAAATCATGGATTTAATTTGAAGCCTCCCTCTCCTTTGAAGGGTAGGGATATTTTTTTTTAGTGCAATGATTTTTATAAGAACTCTATGAATTTATGTGGAGGATTATTTATATATAATTTATAAACACAAATCAAAATGTGTGAATGTGCAATTACATTTTTTCAAACATGTTAGAAAGAGAGAATTACTCTAGCTAGGTTTTCCAAGCCATGAAGACTTTATTTCCATAAGTGTTGTCTTAGTTACATTTCCATTTTTCATGTTGCATTGTATTCATTTTCCTGAGACCCATATGATTGGCCCCTAATTTCCACATACACATAATTCCTTTGATACCTAATATCTTCCATAGAGGGAAAATATTTTATGTTTTCATCATTCCTTTTTAGAGTAATCTAGGATTCCAATGGTTCCTCGTCAATGATAGCCTCAACCTGGTCAATTGTTAACTTGTTCAATGTGGGCATTGAATATTTATATCCATAAAAATTACATTTGTTTTTATTATTTACACTTTCTTTAATACAATCTCAATATTACTTTTTCCAAGTTTTCAAAAATGTTGTTCCAAGCATTAATGATACAAAGGATGTGTCTCATTGATATTGGGCCTGGGATGAGATTGTAATGATCCAAATCCATTATGCAAGGATCATCACTGTTTTGGTGTCTTTTTAAAACTTTTTCTAGTTGTGGTATTTCCTCAAACAGTTTGTTGATCTATTTGTTTACTTGTGTTTATATGTGTGTATGCAGCAAATGACAAGAATAGACAACCATGAAACATACCTCCACCATATGCAATATGATAGACAAGCCAAAACATCACAAATCTTCTTTATTCATAAAATAGAAGAACCTGCTACAATGGAGATGTTGATCTGGAATGCTCAACAGATGGCCAAGATGATAGACAATAGATAACAAGTATGAGCTGCTACAAAATGCTCCTGACAATACAAAATAAGCCTCCAAAGGCTGGATAAGAGATAAAAACCAATGCCAAGTGCCAAACCCCTCACTGCTGGAAGATGCCACACTCTGCTGGATAATTGAAGCTCCTTAACAATTCGGCCCTGGTGCCAAAGATGCCCAATCACCTCCAGAAAGATGCCAAACAATATATCGGGTGATGGTAAGAACAACCCAGGTGCCTGAATCTCCAAGATCCCTCTCAACCTCTGTAGATCTGAATTCCTCCACTGAATGGTGCACCCCACTAGATGACTGAAGCCCTAGATAATTTGGCCCTGATGAAGGAGGCCTCCAAATGCTATGAAACTCTCCACAATGATAGATCAGGACGTTGTAATGAGAACCCAAGTGCTCAAATCCTCAAATACTTGCTAGATACTTAGATCCAGCTACCCTCCAAATAATGGTGTGCCCTCCTCTTGGGAAAACGTCCCACTCTCAATACAAATCGATCCTCCACTGAAAGACTCCAAAAAACCACCAAGAATGATGCCAAGACACCTGCAAAGGAAACCCAATACCTGGAATTCCTGGAAACCCTTCTCCTCAGCTAGGACGAATCCCTCGTCAATGAATGGTGTGCCCCCCATGCTGGAAACCCCCAATTGGTGCGCCCTCTCTCTATCTGCACAAGCAACTGATATGGAATCCTCCTACAACTGAGTAGATCTAGAACTAGAATGGTGTGGGAGCGTATTGTAGCTCCGAGACCAAGCTTGGGACAAGCTAGGTGGAATATTTCACCACCGAATCATCCTCTAGGGTTTGTTATGTCAAAACCCTCAAAACCCCCAATTCTGGGCTCACTAGCTAAAAGCCAGATATCAAAAGATAAACATACATGCATGAATGAGAAGAGGCCCTTGCCTTTATTTTATACTTTTGGCTCACCTTGTCCCTCCAAAGTGACTTTCATTTTATTAATATTTAATTAATTAATTAAATCACTTTAATTAATTAA
>JASDQU010751564.1:3494-16842 GCA_032191745.1 Picea mariana
TTGTCAGATGCTCTCCTTTAAAGTTCCCATAAAGAGATCCAACAAATTATCCTCTGAAATGTTATTTACCCTGAGACTTAGTTTTTGGAATTGTTGAATGTGTTTTGTAATTGGACCTCTTTGTCAAAGATTTATCAATTGACTAAAGAATGTGTTGTTCTTAATATCCTCACAATGTGTTAGTAATTCATCCATAAAAACGGACCAAGAGACAATAGAATCTTTTTTTCTTTCACAAAGCCATTGATACTAGACAAATTGACATTTTCTAAATACAAGGACACAATAGTTACCTTTTGTAAGGTTATCACTCGGTGTAGATCAAAGAATTTCTCCATATGGAATATTCATGTTACAGGATATTCGCCATCAAAATTCCTCATATCAATCTTGGGAATTAATTAGTTCCTTGGTGCGACATCAAACCCTTGATGATGTGGATCTGGAGATAATAAATATTCATGAATCTGCAACTCAATCTTGATTTCCTCCACATTTTCATGATTTCCTTGTGGCTTGATATCTCCTTTAAGGACTCTCTCATCTAGCGTATGTAATAATATGGTAGACATGGGATTTTTCATATCTTCCATCTTTTTTTCCAATTGTTCCATTCAGTGAAAAATATMTTCTCTTTCTTCTTTAGTCATGTTTGAGCTCTCTGACAATTTAGTTGGTGAAGTAAATTTGGGAGCACCCTTTGGAGCCATGTGAAAAAATAACAATACTCATATTTTTCCTCTTTATCACAAATTTTTAATCACCAAAAAATATATCTTCCAATCAAAAGCTAAGCCAATTGTAAGTTGTATACCTTAAAACCCCTAATTTGGAGAATGTTTGGATGGCTAATCTTTGTCCTGATATATCTATAAAATTTGAGCCATTTTGAGTCTAAAATTTTGGATTGTAGTACTTTGATATGAATTATTAAATTCCTAAAAATTTCACAGTCTGAAACTTCACTGAAAAAAGTTATAGCAAAAATGTCAAAATGACGTGTTTAAGATTAATTTTAGAACTAGCCAAAAACCCTAACTTCCACAAGATATATCTCACAAATTATAATGAGTCAAAATATGAAAACTTTTACACATGTAATTGGCTATGTCTCCTCATGATTATGAAAATTTCAAAGTTTGAAACTTCACTGAAAAAAAAGTTATAGTGAAAATTCCAACATGACTCTTTTAAAATTGATTTCAAGATTAATCACAAACCCTATCTTCCATAGACTATATCTATGAAATTATAGATAACTAGAACCTTAAATTTTGAACAAATGTACTCAAATATTTCTCCACGATCTCCACAAAATTTCACTATCTGAAACTTCCCAAACAAAGAGTTATAGCGAAAATTCCAATATGACGTGTTTAAAATTGATTTCAGGATTAGTCACAAACCCTATCTTCCATAGGATACATCTCTGAAAGTATAACAAACGGGAACTTTAAATTTTTACCACATGTACCTTAATATTTATTCTCATCCTCCTCAAAATTTCATGGTCTAAAATGTCTCCAAAAAACGTTATAGTGAAAATTCCAAGATGTATTCATTGAAAGAGCAAATCCTTAAGATCATAGTCTATGATACCAAATGTTAGGAAACAAATACCAAAATAGCTTGAATATATAAAGAGAATAAGCTCCACGCCTTGAAAAATATATATAAGAATGAAATATAAGCCTCTTCGAGGGGGCAACCTCCTTTTACAATATGACAAATGTACAAGAAAGAGATGAGATGATTCCAAAACTATATATATATATATATATATATATATAGGAGACAAAATGGATATAATTACAATTAAAGGGTCTAGCTGACAAAGCTAATATAACTCACTATCTAGGGCTTTACATGGGGCTTTATTCTTAACATGGGGCTTTGTCTAGAAATTAACAAAATAAGTCTTTCAAAAAAGGTAATTTTCAACGAAAATGCCCCCCGAATGGGGTGTTGGGGAAATGAGTACCATCGAGGTAAAATCCTGACGATTGCATGGAGGGAAATCAAATGGGGATGTGGACACCAAGTGGCCTCATGCATGAAAACATCAGCAACTGACCCATAGTGTTTCAACCTAGATTGAATGTGATTAAATCATTGCACTAACACCTAGATTCTCAGCGTCTCCAGCAAGGCTAACCTTCGTACCACGAAGCAGTCTCAGCATAAGATAAGGAAAGTGGAGCTCTGGGACAATCAAGGAAAAACATGGGACCACGACAGAGATAGAGAAATTGGTATAGCAACTGTGAGGGATTAACGAGTCAGGCAAGCTCCCAAGTGGAGGACACCTCGCTCCTTCACGCGGCATTTCATCCTAGGCACAGGGACAAAAAATTTGGGTTCAATGGCATCTAGACACGGGTACCAACATGGATATAGGTGAGGGAGTGGTGCTCCAATGGAGCCATTTGACCTCCAGGTTGGAGAAGAAACACCCATCACCCGGGTGGAACATGATGTGTAGGTTTTCTCAGCCATCTTTCGGGCTACCACCCCGCCTAGGTTCCATGTTCACCTGGAAGATGTGGAAGTTAAAATTCAGTTGGAGAGAAAAATGATGATTGACCAGGAGGTGGATGAGGCCATCACTGGCTAGGTACCAAATGTGGGCAGCACAAGAGGACAAGAAACCAAGTACTGAAAGACAATAAAACTATGTCGGCACATCAAAACATTATTGGGATAAATGTTGCAAACTCAGGAGGATTCCCAAAACACCATCCAACTGCAATTGGGTGGCCTTCACCTACTCCTCAAAGAAGCTCTATCTCGTCTTATGTCCTTAAGCACAGTGATGATAGCCTCAGCCCCAAAAAGCACTGCGCAATCAACGCTTGAACTGCCTTATGACTCAACTGCAAACCCCCCAACTCAGTAATCAGTATGTACAATTGTTTTTTGGTTTTGAAAAATAACACCAAATAGAAGATATAACAGAGCTTCCTATAAGCTCCAGTTCTCTCCTTTTACTGCGTTTTTAGCTAGACAGGGTATTCTAAAGAACCTTATGCAAACTTTCTCGACAGATGACTTATTTCTTTGTTGCTTTTCTAGTTTCCTAAGTGGCAGGCCAACAACAAATATTTTTTGTATAAATTTTCCTCTGATAGATTAAGATAATTAGACCCATGTGCTTACAAAAAAAAAAATCAAAGGAAATGCAACAACAAACCTCCTACAAGTAAATGGTGTGATTACCACAATTCGGCGTGGTATGATGCATCTATATGCAACATTGGAAAGACATTATTGTCGGATATGTCTACTTCTTACACATATCCAACCACACACCAAACCGAAAATAGAGGTAAAGCTATCATGGAATATAATTCTAAAGCAATGACTCTACTTCCATCCTCTTCAATAACCCTTACAAACTTGATTGATGTCGATGAAGAAGTAAGAGAAAGATTATTCCATACATAGATATGGGTGAAAGACATCACATTGCTTCTAATTGTGAACAATGGTAGTCAAACGAATTTGTTTTTGAGTACATTGTGAAGAAATTGGGTCTTGTTACAACTTCACATCCATGACCTTAGAGCATCTGTGCGAAAAAACAAGGACAAGAAGTCGGTGTTATATGTAACATATAACATATATGTTATATGTAATTCATCTGACATTGTCTTCTTACCTTCTTTATTCAGCCTTTTAAAAATGAAATGATTTTTAATGTAGCACATCTTGGTCATTGAGGACAAWACTAATGTCCATCGAAATAATAAGGATAAAAGCATATTTTGATTTAATTTTCAAATTTTTAATTGTCAAATAACTTATTCATGTATAATTTATCTATAAAAAGACACCTTACCTTTATGAAAATGACTAAATTAATCGTAAAAGAAGTGTWATCTCTATTCCCCTTAAATTTTTTGGTTTTTGTTTATCATACCACTAAAGAAAATTGTTATCCAGTTCTCACTGGCATATTAAAAACATGATCCTCCTCTCATACCCTCCCTACTTCATCCATCAAATCTATTTTTTACATAAGAAAAAAAYAGTTATATTCATAAAGGAATATACATGTTGTTGTCTTTCATATCTAGCCTTGGTAGGCTTCCTTCTAGTTCTATACTATCTATACCTCTTCTATTGCATAAACAGGCCTTTAAGACCTTTTACAAAAACTTTTTACAAACTATTCCATTTCTTCAAAAAAACATTTATAGCCTTCCAAAAAACAAGCATTCTTCAGAGGCGAAATTCCATTGCCTCGATTTCTGTTGCTTCAAAGAACTCGTAAAAAATGAAAGCTCCTTTTTTCAGCTACAAGGCTTCCTTTGAGAGTTCATCTGCCTTTATGTTTAGCTCCCTCGAAATGTGTTGAAAAGAAAGTCATTCGAAATCTCTTAAAGTGAGCTTGATGTCTCTTAGTAATGATGCCAACCTAGGATTTTGGATGTTGTTGAGGCCCCTTGCCCAATCGATCACCGGCTTGGAATCACCAAACACTTGTAGCTTTGTCATATTTTTTTCTTTGGAAGTTTCTAGAAGAGTCCAAAGTGCTATCAGTTTGACTCTATTGTTTGTTGCACCTCCTAGCACATATCTGATATGCATGTAGTGGTTTTGACTGATGAACAGAACAACCCCTACTCTGCATGAAGGAGGATGTCCTTGGCTAGACCCAAGGGACGGTGTAATCGATGGGAGGGGGGACTATAAAACAATGTTTTCTTGTCCTGAGCTTTGTCTTGAATTCTTCAGCCTGACTGCTCGAAATTGTTGTAGTCACTTCTGGTGGAACAGTTTGATCTTTAAAAACAACATTGTTTCTTGCCCACCAAATGTTTGAGATCGCGATGCATGGGAGCCGTATATAAGGTTGTTGTTATGTCTTGAATCCAGGTTCTAAAACAGTCTTCAATAGATCCCTGGTCCCAAATAACCTTGGTTTTTAGCTCGTCTTTTATTATTTGTGCAACCTTTCCTACATAGGGACAAGAGATAAAAAGGTGAGTAATGGTTTCTTGATTTTCCTTGCACATAGGACATCTGCTAGGTCTGCACCCTACTCACCTAAGGAAGTTTTCCCAAGTCAACAATTTATTGTTTAGAGCTATCCAAAGAGTCACTGTACATCTGGTAGGAGCTTTGATTTTCCACAAGGGCTTTCACCACCACTTCGAGTGTGTCACGGAGTTTTCTTCTAGCTAGGATTTATAGCCCAACTTGACCAAGTAAGAGTCGTTCTGTGGGTTTTTTGACCAACATAGGGAGTCCTCGAAATCTCTATCCAGGGAGATGAAGTTTTCACATAACATGGAAATGAAAGAGTTCCATTGGTCCCGTAGATCTAGGGGGAGATCCAAGGATTCTGTGTTCTTCCATCCCCTTCTTCCTCAAATTTGGGGAAAACCAATGTTGAGGTCACTCRGRAAGGGGATATTTTTGTCTTTGAGGAACGGAAGTAAGGGAGGGGAGAGTTTGTAATTGTTTCTAGCTCCCAGTCATGGATCTTCTCCCAGCCTCACMTTTTCCCTGTTTCTAATGCACCAAACAATCTAGTTGCCAACAAGGGTGAAAGCTTGTAAAAGTGATTTCTAGAAAATTGATCCTTTGGGGGATTTCAAAGGTTCTCGGAACCATTCATATATAGACAAAAAGGTGAATTACTTGGAGTTCATGACTCTTACCCAAAGTGTGCTTCCCAGGGTTAGATGCCATAGGTTCCTTCCTGCTTAGGCTCAATAAAAACGTCTTACATTTTTTAGACCCCAGCCACCCATTTCTTTAGGTGCGACGATTGAGTTACATTTGACCAGAGGGGTGCCTCCAAGAACATTTTGTCCCTTCCATAGAAAGAAAAAACTTAGGCTGAAGATATGATCCAGAATTCCTTTAGGTATTTCAGTTATTGAATAACAGGAATTCCTTCTAGGATTGCTTTAATTAGTACAAGTCTTCCTCCTCTAGAGAGGAGTTTGTTGACCCAGACGACTATGCAGGCCTCGACCTTTCTTATTAACCAACCCCGGTCTTCTTTTCTATAATTGTCTTGTTTTAAGTTAAAACCCATATACTTGAGCCCTTTAGAGAGACGTTTCCTTGGGGCGATAAAAGTGATGGCAATGGAGACCTCTTATTCAATCTCAAAGTGATTAAGAAGTAGACATGACTTTTCCATGTTTATTTCCATTCATGTGGCGTTGCAGAAGAGGTTTAAAATATCCTTAAAGGCATTCAGATTCCTCTCAGAGCCAAACAAGTTGCAGAAGGTATCGTCTACGAATAAAAGGTGGGTTATTGATTCTAATTCAGAGATTGCAATTCCTCTTAAGAGGCCCTTATACCTTGCCTCCTTTGTCATATAAATGAGTGCTTCTGCTATGATCATGAAAAGAAAGGGCGAAAGGGGGAAACCATGACGGAGACCTCTGGAGGCTTTGAAGAAACTGGACGGGACTCCATTGATGAGGACAGAAAACGAGGCACCTTGGATGCATCCCATTATCCAATTGACAGTTTTTAAGCTCATGCCCATTTGGATAAGGAACAGGCGCAGGAAATTCCAGTTTGCTCGGTCAAAGGCTTTGGAAATATCCAATTTCAAGATGGCTACCTTCAGATTTCTTTTCTTGACAGAGTGGAGCACTTCTTGAGCAATGGATACTGCGTCGTGTATTTGTATGTTGTGTAGGAAGCCAAATTGTTATTCCTGAATGATTTCACTTTGCATCGGTCTAAGTCTCCAAGAGATGATCTTGCTAATTAATTTGTAGATGGCATTGCAACAGGCGATCGGTCTATAATCTTCAAAGGAGGAATGGAATTGTTTCTTTGGGATGAGACACAAGAAGGTGGCATTKTCATGACCTCTTCTCTCTTCAAGAAGAAGGCTAATCTCTCTTCAGTGTCTCGGATGTGTCAGGACCTCTTGGACTTCCATAAAGGGAGCCAATTTTTTATGGCGTTTTTCAAATTTTTGAGATTTGTTGCAAATTGCACCATGAGTGGAGCAYGATTCAAAGGGGAAAGCTTGGCCCATCAGGAAAGGACCAGATTCTTGAAATCTTTCTCTTCCAACCAAGATTGAAAGAATTTAAGGGGTGATGGGGGTACTMAAAACCTGAGGTCCAATGCAGTGTGATGGGTCAGTGGTCTGAAATGCCTCCCACCTCTACTCCTTATCTAAAATTTGAGCACAATTTCAGTAGGGCTTCGGATACTAAGAAGCGCTCTAATCTCTTTGTTACTTCCTCATCCTCGGTTATGAAATTCCTCCAAGTAGGGGATAGCTTTATAGGTTCAATGTCCACCAGGTTGGCCTTCTCAAAAAAGGATTGGAAAAAACCACTTTGTTTTTCGACCCTGGGGTGTGCACCCCAAACCACCCATAGGGAAAGGGTAAGATTCAAATCGCCCCCCCCCGGCACCAGAAAAGGGTCATGGAAAAATCCTGCTGAGACCAAATCCTCCCAAAAGGAGGTCCTATCAGAATAAGGACCGTAAATGTTCACCACCGAGAAGGTTAAATTGTTGTTCTTGTGTTGTAATTTGATTGAAATTGTAGAGCGAGCAGAAAAAGAGGACAAATCTTGGAAATTCGGGCTCCATCCAATCAACAAACCTCTGGAGAGACTTGAGGCGTTGATTGTGCTGAAGGACCAATTCTGAAGCCAAGGACTGAAGGTTTTTATGGCTTTCTCACCCGATCACATTGTCTATTGGATGAGGATGATGTTCGGTTTTAGGCTATGGAGCAATCTTTTGAGGGATAGCTTCTTAGGGGCACCCCCCACCCCACGCGCGTTGAAAAAGAGGAAGATCATTTTTCCCTTGTCGAAGGAGCTTTTCCTGCTCTAAGGGCCCTTGTGATGGTTGCTTGGGTTCCTTTGCGAATTTTTGTGGCTTCTCTCTCTTTAGATTTCGAGATGAAGGATTTTCCACATGCCTGATCAAGAGAGGGGGGGTCAAGAGACAGACATCCAAAGGAAGGGGCATTCTCCTGAGATTTAGACAAGAAGGGAGGGGCTAAGAGGAAAGAGAGGAGTCGTTAGCGAGAGAAGAGGGATCCCAAGAAGGGGAGGCAGGGTGGGAGTCGTCAAGGGAGCTTCCAGGAGAGGAGGAGAGGGAGGGGGAACTCTTGCGAGGTCATGTACTTGTACTGACAAGTCTGGTTGATCTAAGGGAGAAGAGAAGGAAAGGGGGTTATCAGGGGAAAGAGAGGACCTGGGAGAAGGGCGAGGGCTAGGGGGGGAAGACGGAGCCAACACTGAAATAGAAGGAAAAGGCAGAGAAGGGGGCTTGGGAAGTATACCTGAAGCAGGAGCTTGGGAAACCAAGTTTCCTAGCGCTTGAATGGAGAGGACCCCTTTTTCGATATCCAAGTGACAAGCTACATTTTTTCCTTCCACCGAGCCGACCTCCACTAATTCCCATTTTTTTATTGTGGACTTGGTTTTCCACTTACTAGCATGAGGTTGTTGCAGCGGAGCAATTCTGGAACACTGAGAGCGTAAGTGGCCAATTTCATGGCAATCATGGCACCTAAAGGGTAGTCTCCAGTAATCTACCTTATGGTGCCAGGTAATTCCGACATAAACCAAGTCATTGTTTCCTACTAGGCCTTCTCTTACATCCACTTCGACCAAAATCCAAGCCCACCTACGATCTTTTTTCGAATCCCAGTTGGGTTTGAGTGTCACAAAAGAACCTAGTTAGTTACCAATGGCTTCTAATGCTTCCCTGGACCAGAAGGCCAGAGGCAATCTGGTAAAGATTGTCCACACTTTCATTACCGTCGTAGATTCCTTAAGGGGGTCAAAGTCCACAGTCAAGGGTTTCAGGGACAAACCAAACGAGTCCCAAGACCAGCTTTGCCTGCGAATTTCTTCGCAGTCATCATCCGAAAGGAAAGAGAAAGAGATCTAGCTTTTAGACAGGATGTGTGTCTTAGGGATGTAACCAATTAAAGGTTTCCAGTGGTTCTACAACCATCCTGTTAGGGCCTTTTCTCCCATATATTTGCCATTAAACCTTCCAACTAGAGTCTTCCCCAAGAGTTAGGGGACGTTGTTAAGGGGAATCTCATCTCCTACAACCATTCTTGTCGAGCCCCTTTTTCCCTTGATACACCTGGCTGAGAATTTCCGAGTCAAGACACAGTTGCCAGAAGCACCCTTCTCTTCCTTCGTTTGTGTGTTCGCAGCAGATGAGATCAAACACCACCCTTCGTTTGTGTGTTCGGAGCAGATGAGATCAAACACCACCAACGCTGATATGATGATGATATCAAATATTTTGTTTGATATGATGAAAAATGGAATAGAATATAGTTTGGAGTAACCCTTGGAAACCATCAAGCAGTAGATGATATCAGTGAAAGACACCTTAGACATTGCTAGTACAAAGGGCTATATAAAGTTGAGTTCACATACGACAAATGTTGCATCGAAGAAACTAGACGATCATTTCATATAAGGATTAAAGAGAATGGAATTGATATCAAGAATGAGCGCACATGCACCTAAGCATTAGTTGAGCATTCCAATGGAACCAAGCACCATGTGTGTTTGGAAGACACCAAAAACCTAGCCAAAGGGCATCACTACTTCAAGCGTAGAATCAAAGGAGCTTTAGAAATCATTAAACACCCCAACAACCTTAATAGGGGTGGAGGTCTAAAGATCAGTGAAAATTGGCTCTCGTTGATCTGCAATTAGTGCACACACCCCTCAGCATTAATTAAGCATTCCAATGGAACCAAGCACCATGTGTTCTTGGAAGACACCAAAAACCTAGCCAAAGAGGATCATTACTTCAAACATAGAATCAAAGGAGATTTATAAATCATTAAACACCCCAAAAACCTTAATAGGGATGGAGATCTAAAGATCAGGGAAAATTGGCTCCCATTAATCTACAATAGAAGAACCAGTTAATATTAGCAGGTTTGCTATCATTTTTTTCTATTTCCTTCCTATGTGTTGTTCTTGCTCACCTTTCCACCACCTCTTTTATCAAATCTAGTTTGCTCTTTCTGTTGTTATCTTTATTTTAGTTTATGTTCTTTGTTTTCTATCTTTTATTATGGTGTTAAATGTTTGTTTTTTTTATACTTTTATTAATTTGGGTGTGAACATTAATAATAGTATGTCTTTTGGTTTACGTTATTAATATGCGCATTATTTTGAATAATATGACTTTAACAATAATATGATTTTATTATTATAAGTGTGTTTATTAATTTTATGATTAAATATTTTAATCTTTATTGATTATAGCTTTAAATTCATCTCAAGTTATTTCTTAATATTTTATGGTTAAGCCTAATAGTTAAGAACATTTATTTCCTCTTAAGAGGTCACAAGTTCAAATCTAGAGGGGGGTAGAGTGTGTATACCTCCTTAGACTTTAACAGTCAAATCATTGCGTGGAGGGGGTCCCTTGTCCCACAAACAAGGGGTTCTCATACACCAATTTGGTGTCTAGCTTGGTTGTGACCTTAAAATTAGATTATAATACAATCTGAGTGGGCCTAATGGTTAAGAACATGTGTTTTCTCCTTGGATGTCCCAGGTTCAAATCTAGAGGGGGGTAGGGTATGTATACCTCTGTAGACTTTAGCGATTAAATCGTTGCACGAAGGGGGATCCTAGTCCCACAAACAAGGGGGGTTCATACAGTACAACTTGAGTGGGCCTAATGGTTATGAACATTTGTTTCCTCCTTGGAGGTTACAGGTTCAAATCTAGAGGGGGGTAGGGTATGTACACCTCCATAGACTTTAGCAGTGAAAGCGTTGCGCAGTGGGAGTCCTTTGTTCCACAAACAAGGGGTTATCATAGACCAATTTGTTGTCTGGTCGACCTTAAAACTAGATTATYATTATTATTAATTTSGTTTGTATTCTTTAATTATATTATATTGACCCCTTAATACTTTTTTTAGTTCTTCATTCTTGTCATTTTTATTCTAAAGCTTTAAGCTTTTTTTTTCATTGTGGTTTACAATGCAAAGCTCGCTACGTCCATAGTAATCCCCCCCCAAATCCGAATAACATTGAAGGGTCAAGTATTTCGAGAATATTTGGCTCACAAAAAGCAGCATGTCACATAGATGAGACTCGAACCTGGGTGGGGAGAAAAAAACTCCCCACCCCAACCAATTGAGCTACAACCACTTGACTCTAAAGCTTCTAGTTATTAGTTATTAGATTTTATTAATATTTTTTATCATTCTCCTTTAATTTTAGTCTTATTTTTAATTTTTATGATTTTATTAATTTTATTTCTCAGATTTATTTATTTTTAGCAAGATGGTTATTATTAATTATAAATTTATACCAAATAAATGTTCGTATCAAGTTTTTTATTAATAATTTTGATCATTCTCCTTTAATTTTAGTCGTATTTTTAATTTTTATGGTTTTATTAATTTTATTTCTCAATTTATTTATTTTTAACAAGATGATTTTATTAATCATAAAATTATACCTAATATGTTTGTATTGTAAGTTTTAAAGACTAAACATGTCTACAAAAAATGGCTCACAACCTAAGAATACTTCTAGGACTAAAAGAGCAAAATATGAAGTGCTTTCAAATATGTTACCTTATTGATTATATCTTTGTAAAATTGGCCCAAACACCACAAAACATTAACTAGTTAGAAGAAGCAAAGTCTTGATAATTTGGGGCCCTAGGCTATTGTAGAAGCGCTTCTTTAGTGTCTATGGGGGCAATTCCTCGATCGTCAATAGCATTACCATTACCATTCCCAGTGCCACCATCTCGAGGAGAATTTTTGCCATGGTTGATTGGCACAGTGGTCAAGTGTTGAGGGTGAGCCTGAGTCGTTAATTATTGAATATCCAACTTCATGTCATCCATCCTCTAAGTCAGAGTAGCTAAAAGCTAGCTCAAATTCCCCGAATTTTTTTGAGACCTGTTGCAGTGCGAAACAATTCACATGTTTAATTTCCTCATGTTGTCAAAAGACCTTTTTAAAATCACTCCAAGATGGTTCCATCTCCTCCCACTGTAACCAGAAGCTAGAGTTTCGTCATCCCCCAAGGGGTCTAAGACCAATACAACATATGATAGCAGTTTGTAACACGCGGCAGAAAAGAACCAATTGAAAAAGAAAACGGTCAATAACAAAGCCATGGAGAAGAGGTTGAGAAACCCAAAGGAACCTAAAAAGAACAACGAATGAATCTAGTCGGGAAGAGACACCTTCATTAACCGCCTAAATCAAGACCAGCAAGCTTGATAAAAAGGGCTCCCTTGAATAAGCACCCGACGAGAGCCAGCACTGAAGCCAAAAACTCAGCATCGAACCGGAGATTGAAACCTTCCTGTACACCAACAATGAATCCATATATGAGGCCATCAGATAACCTAAAAAGCAAATAGTCTCGTGCCAAAATGAATGCATGCACAACTGACATTAATCACTGAATGTGTAAGGTGGAGATCGCAAGCTCTAAGGAAACTCATCATAACACATGTTTGACCGCACAAAGAACGAGGGTGGAGCAACTATGGAATGTGCATAGCCCCTCTTTCTTTGTTTATGTTTATAACACCACTATCCATCCTAGTGTCAACCTTAGCTCAATGGTCAACTAGGGATTTAGATCTCTTCTTATGTGATAGATCTTGAACTCTTCGAAACTTTCGCCAACGGATAATATGCGATAGATTATGCCATTGAATAGATTTTTTTCGAATTGGCTTATTTTAATTATCRATCKAACAACCATCATGGAGTCTCCAAAAACTGTAATTTGATAYACATTCCTTCGAATAATGTGTAAGCTTCAACAATATTATTTGAAGTTGTCCCTAAAGCCCACACATATTAGACTAGGATATTTCCTCYGAGATCAAGGAGACTCTCATCGGCCCCTGCAACCCCATGGTTATATCTTAAGTATTAATACTTATTATTAATCTTCATCAATACCAAAACTAAAGCAATATGATTAATATGCTTTAATAACATTATTATAATATATTTTGATTTTATTATTATAGATGTGTTATTAATATTGCAATTTTAATAATAGATTTGATTATTTTTCATCCCTAGAGCCAACATCGAGAGTTTTTGGGGTACTTTGGTCTCTGGTCTTTCCATATTTATTAGCGAGGTTTCCCTCTACTCTTATTTGCCACATTCAAGATGACTATTGTGGATTTTCTGAGCAATTATAATAACTATATGGAACATATTTAAGCATTGGCATCTTACTATGTTGACCAAAACCATGAATATATCATAGAACTCTATTTATGAAATTCAAATGCAAGGTAGGGAAGAAAGAAAAGTTATATGTTGAGATGGAGCATGGACAATTCCTTCTTATGCT
>JASDQU010751564.1:36261-51030 GCA_032191745.1 Picea mariana
TATATATATATATATATATATATATATTAAAATTATTAAAATTCACCATAAACATTTGTAGTTGCTTCAAGCTTGTAGGCACAGCCCTTACACTTGCCAATACTGAAAAAGCTCGAGCAATTAAAAAAATAGCCGAGTGACATTTCATTATTGGCTGCTAGACAAGAGCAAAATGTAGTTTAGCTTTAGGAAACTTAAGTGAGAAATGTCTCTATAGCAGTTTTTCTTACTCGTATTTTTTGTTAATGACAATTATGATAATACATAAAAGGCATTCCCTTATCAATAGGTTTTGCAGATTTTTATGGTTGTGTTGAAAACCACTATAAAACACTGTGGTTCTGTAAAGAGATTAGATTCATATTTCAAATTAAGAAGATGATTGAATAGAAATTTATTCAAACATTTAGTACCCAATCGAAGTCGCTACTATCTCATTGTTTTCCCAATGCTTGAGGTTGGAATGGTGGAAGCACTATAATTGAATGACTCCTGGAAACCCATGTAGAATATCTAAAAGCTAAGATGACCAGAAAAATGAGAAGAACAAGAGCAGTAACCATAAGGATCAACCCTTTGAAATGTTGCATTTCTTGTTTTTTTGACATGGAAACTTTGTTTGTTGTAACCTTGTTGCTGAAAATACAATATTTAAATCACCAAAAACCCAAATCAAAACCCATCATACAAAACCCATGTTTTGAGCTACAACTTTTACAACAGATTTAGATTCAATGCAATACAAAAATAATGGATGGGAAAAATGATCTTATTGTCCAATCATCAATTTCCATGATTTTCAAGACTGAAGATATATGCCCGGAATATCCCCAAAATCTGTCCAAAAAAACCCCTGAAATCTACCTAGAACATCCTCAAAATCTGTCTGGAACATCCCTGAAATCTGTCCGGAACGTCTTGGGGACGGCCAGCAAGTCCCCGAGTCCCCAGTGGAGTCCCCAACAATTTGGTTAAGTTTCCTAAGGGTCCCCAAGTCCCCGGAACGATGGGTACACGAGTTTTTTTGGGGGGGACGGATCCCCGTGCAACATAGGTCAATTCCCACTAGCAAATCCGATTATGGTGTGGGTTTCGTTTGCTAGGCGACCCGAGTTCAATACCCTTACAATGTGTTTAGTCGGGAGGAGACATCCAAAAATCCAGCCATGTTTAGGGTTGGTGCAGCCCAGGCCAGGTGTGATCCCTGAGGGATTTTGACGGCTTAGATGACCCTGGGTTGTGGAAGAGAAACCAATGCTAATTTAAAAGGCAAAAACCTATGCTAAATTAAAAGGCTCCAAACATGAAGAGAAACAAGAAGACAAAAAACGTAGAGGCAGACCGCCCCAGGACAAGAGAAGAAAACATAAAGGAGAAGGACCATCTTCTCGCAGGAAGAGGACAAAGGCAATAGCAGCCATCATTGCCTCCTACCAGACAAAATATTCAGAAGTTGTGAGAAGAGAGGTTGATGCCATGGAGAATAGGGTCAGGGTGAAAAGAGGCAGATCTGTAAATGCTGAGGTAGATGAGGAGATTGGGAAACTCGTTCAAGAAACTGGCTTCTCCATAAGTGGGGAATCCAAGTATAACAAAACAATGGATCTTTACAACCATGTTAAGGAACTCATTGCAGGTGAAATTGAGAGCAGGTGGATTGAGGAGGATGTTTTTCTTCAAAGGGTGGACCAATTGGACTCAAAACCCAGGGAGGTGGGTGGCAATCCAGTAACTCCAATTGATGTGGACTCGGACCCCAGGGATGATCCTCAGATCACTTGTCATCCTCTGTTTTTGATAATTACATTGATCATGGCCCTCATATTGGAACTTGCGTAAATTAGGATTTAAAGATCTCGGACTCTGGTTAATGCATATCCTAAGACTTCTAGATAGATTAGCATATCTGCTCACAGTCTGAGAAACAAAAGACATGTTCATACTTTGTGAAGACTGGGTGGCAAGCTATCTTCTAGACAGCCCAACACTTGGTCAATTTGTACTTTTGATGTGTATATGAGTAGATAAGTAGCTAATTTACCAAAATAAAAACACTCACACCATGTTTCCTTTCAACCAATGTTGCAGAAAGCTTCCCCCCCGCTCCGAAGCCCCGAAGCGCGCACCGAGCAGGTGCATCCAGGAAGCTCCCCTGGAAGTGCGCTTCAAAATTCTGAAGCATGCTTTGGAGCACATTTGGACACTTCCTGGTCTTTTCGAAGAGCCACACTCCAAAGTGCGCTTCCAAGGGCGCTTCGTACAATTCCTAGGACGCTTCTGTACGCTTCCTAGGACACTTCCGAGGTTCGGTATGTTTTGCAATTCACCAAGCCAGTTTATCACATGATCAAGTTTGCAGATTCAGATCGACCAATCATTTAGGTGTATGAGCAAATGGATAGCATGCTAGGGCAAATTAAAGACATTGTTGAGCCTAGAAGATGTCAACCTCTATAATCATATTCGTGTAGAGGTAGAAAAACAGTGGGAAATGCTAAATATTCCACTACATGCCTTAGCATATGTGCTAACACCTAAATACTATCATGTATCATGCCTTTCATCACCAGCACCTAGTGGTGGGTCCAAGAAAAGACCACACCAAGATCCAGAGGTTCAAGCTGGCTATATGAAAGCATTAGAAAAATAGATCCCGGACGAGGAGTGCGACAACATAAGGAGACAATTGAGCCATTACATTTTTAGCAATGGTGCCTTTGGGACCAACCATGCAATTAGAGATCGAGGGAATCTGAGTTATCTCAGGGGGTGTAACATGCATGGCGGTGCTACCCCACAGCTGCAATGTTTGTCAACACAGGTGCTTTCACAAGTGGTGGTGAACACTTCTTCTGCAGAGAGATGTTGGAGCACCTACAGTTTCATCCATAGTGTCAAAAGGAACAAGTTGAACGTAGGTCAGGCAGAGAGCGTGGTCTATGTTCATTACAACTTGCAATTGTTGTCCCATTATTGTGAGGAGGCACAGACAGATAAAACTTGAGGCGTTGGGACAACAATCCGAAGGAGGATAATTTGGAGGATGGAGTATTGCTTTTGGAGCAATTAGAGAGTGTTCTTTTGGATGATGATGATCATGTTGAGATGCCACCCCCATCCACTGCCATGGTCCCCATGTCCAAGATTCCAACTACAGCACTAGGGCCATATGCATCTACTTATGCACTACCACCACGTGGAGGCCCACGCAATAGTCGTGGTGGTGGAAGGAGGATGGGATGGTTGTTTGATGATTCTCCTTTTTCATTACTTACATAGTATTTAGCAACTAGCTCAGTTTAAACTTTAAACTTTATTGTTTTGGACCTTTCAATCTTCATACTTCAGTGTAGATGGCCTATTTTGTAAACATAACTATTTGGTCATGACTCATGTTATCGTTGACAGTTGTTGGATATCTGATTTCATTTCATAAGTGTATGGTCTAGTTTCTATTATATCAATATGGCTTAAAAATTTGTATGTTGGTTTGTAAGTTTGTAATTTGCTAGAATCTAGATGGTTGATGCTTGAATGATAAATCATTGATGTACTATGGATGCCATTTTTATCTATATTGATGTACAAATATGCATGTTTTCGCAAATTTGTCTTTCTGCATGTTTTTTTGAATATAAAGACAATATATTTAAATATAAATATAAAATATATATATATATAACAGACGCTTCGCTTCCAATGATTTTTGGAAAATGACGCTTCTGATGCTCCCACTTCGTGCAACATTGCTTTCAACAAATATAGCCAACATTCCAAAAAACAGGCTGAGAGACGACACCAGGAATCTTATAAGAGACCTAAAAAAGCCTCCACATAACCAATACAACATCAAATAGCTCACAGAAAGCCTGAAAACCCATTAATATTTCATATTTTAGAAGGAACATTTTAGCTCTACACTTGGGCCCCAACCCCAATAATGCCCTGCAATTTTACTCACAAGATCATGCAAAAAATTTGAGCACCGACATGAATAATGGTTCTCCTAGAGGAAGACTAAACAGGATTACGCAATTGGGAATATAGCAAAGCTATGCAGAAAATGCCACTGGACTAAGAAGGTTAAATGTAAATTTTCCTACTAATGCCTATGTTTCCATCCCACGTGGAAAATTTCCATTTACCAACACTTAACCCTTTCATCATAACTTGGAGTTTATAAAGAAACCCTAACTACACCAATACACATTCAGTGTATTAACCCTTTCATCATAACTTGGAGTTAATAAAGAAACCCTAACTACACCAATAAACATTTAGAATACACCAAATTCTTCTAACAACCCTCGCATCTAAGATATTATAAGAGCCTTGTTATAGTTTAACCAGTGTTATAAAAACCGGCTAACCAGAACCGGCCGATTTTTCCGATTAGATGCCCGACTGGTTCAAACCGGTGGAAAAACCGAACTGGCGGCCAGTTTATGACTGAACCGGCCAGTTTGGTACTGAACCGACCGGTCGGTACCAAACCAACCGGTTTCGTCATAAACCAGTCGGTTCCGTCCGAACTTCCTTTAGCGGGACCACGGACTTGAAAACCCTCTCTATTTTTTCTAAACTAATACCCTAGTTCCCTCTAAACCCTAACTCTAGCCTATATATCTCTATCACTCCCCTCTAAGTGCCTCACGGCTCTCTCATTCATCATTTGGGAGCATTTGGGTTTTGGAGCAGCATTGATTTTTGAAGAGCAGCGTTTAGGAGCTTATTGGGCAAGTGTTTTGGCAGTTTGTGGTGGATTTGGCATCTCAACTAGGAGGCTATAGTTCATCTTCAAGTTTGGAGGAGTTGGATTAGACTCTAGAGGTATGTTGAAAACTTTCCACTCTTTTTTTTTCCATCTTGAATCTTGATTGTTGAATGTTTGAAAGTTTGAAACTTAGTAAGAGTCTAAGACAAGGTTCCTTCTTTGCATTTTCAGATTGCTTGCATTGTGCAAATTCCACCTTTGATTTAGCCTTTGAGTTTACATTTACAAATTTACAATGGCCCCAAAAACTAAAGATGTCGCATGGGTTCATGCTGAGGTGATTGAAGGCCTAATGTATTGCAAGTATTGTCAAAAATGCATCAGGGGAGGGGGGGGAATTCATAGGCTGAAAGAACACTTGGTTGGTGTTAGAGGCCAAGTTAAATCATGTGAGGCACCATTGGATGTTATTGGGCCTATTAGAGAAGAGATGAAAAAAGTACTTGATGACTACCAAGAAGAAAAGGCTAGAAAAAAGCTATACAAGCTGAAATAGGGAGGAAGAGGGTTGTAACACAAATGAGGGCAGCCAACCCCACTTTTGATTATGAGGACTCTCCATGTATTCATTCTACCAGTGTTAGAAATAGAGACCCCTTTCATTATATTCCTCCTCCCCTTGAAAGTGAAAATACCATGCATCCGCCTAAAAGTAAAAAGAGGAATATCATCCAAAGGTATTTCACACCAAAGGCATTTCACACCTCCCCCCACTTCTGGCTCTAACAATGCCAATGTTTCTCAAGTTCAACCCACTCAATTTCAGCCCACCTTGGATGACCATTGGAAGAAACAATATAGAGAGATTGCTTATGAGTACATAGCTAGATGGTGGTATCATGCTGATATCCCCTTCAATGTTGTCCGCTCACCATATTACCAACCTATGTGGGATGCCATTATTGCCTGTGGGAGGGGCTTCAAAGGCCCTAGTATGCATGATTCGAGGGGATCTCTTTTGCACAAAGAGGTCGCATCCATTGAAGAATACTTAATAGATTTCAAAGTATCATGGGCCAAAACAGGATGTACCATCTTGTTAGATGGATGGAGTGATGGAAGGAACCGTACTATCATAAATTTCCTTGTCTCTTGCCCACAAGGAACCATGTTTTTGAGATCAGTTGATGCATCTGATAGGGTCAAAGATGCAAACTTGTTGTTTGAGCTATTATATGAGGTTGTTATGGAGGTGGGGGTGGGAAATGTTGTTCAGGTCATCATAGATAATGCCTCTAACTATGTTCTTGTTGGGAAGAGATGTTAGAGGAGAAACACAAAACCATATTTTGGACCTCGTGTCCTGCACATTGCATAGACCTCATGCTTGAGAACATTGGCAAACAAGAATGGATCAAAAACACTATAGAGCATGCCAAAAGCATCACAAAGTACATCTACAACCACTCATGGGTTTTGAGCCTGATGAGAAAAAACACAAAGAACAAAGAACTTCTTGGCCTACCATCACTAAATTTGCAACTCACTTCTTAACATTGCAATCTATGGCTTCCCAATCAAATAACTTGCAAAAGATGTTTGCATCTGATGAATGGAATGCATCTCAGTGGGCCTGCAGTCAAGATGGCAAAGACGCCAAAAAGAAAGTTAATGATCCCACATTTTGGAAAAAAGCAGGAGAAATTGTGAAAATTGTCGAGCCACTTGTTAAGGTGTTACAGCTAGTAGATGGGGAAAAATTGGCCATGGGTTACATCATTTATAAGGCTATGGATCAAGCAAAGGAGCAAATAAGAGCAGCATACAAGGATAGAGTGACCAAGTATGGGCCTATTTCGAACATCATTGATCATAGATGGAACAATCAACTCCATCACCCTATACATGCAGTTGGGTATTTCCTAAACCCAAGGTATCATTACAGAGCACAGCTTGGAGAAGATATGACTGGGGAGGTTAGAGATGGCTTGTATGATTGCCTTGAGCGCATGGTCCCTTTTAAGAGTGAGCAGTGGGAGATACACCTACATATCACTTCTTTCACCAGAGCCACAGGTACCTTCGACAAGAACCTAGCAAAGATTGCAAGGGATGTGGATGAACCAGGTAACAATTCCAAAGTTTAAAGTTAAAGTGTTTAAATTTTATATACTTTATAATTTATTACTTCAAGGAACTAACTCAACTAACTATGTTTTTTGCAGCAAACTGGTGGGAGTCATTTGCCAACCAATGTCCTCAATTGCAAAAGTTTGCAATTAAAGTGTTGAGTCAAACTTGCAATGCTTTCGGGTGTGATCGCAATTGGTCTGTCTTTGAGAGGATTCACACAAAGAAGAGAAACCGTTTAGAACATAAATGGTTAAATGATCTAGTCTTCGTGCAATACAACCTCCGGCTAAGGCGCAACCAATTGTGGAACAAATGACCCGATTCAGATCTTATTGTGTTGGATGTTGTTGATCCAATTTCAGATTGGGTAGTGGAGACTCACCCACCAGAGTTTGATGTTGACTATGATTTGGAGGTGGAGATAGCAGGGCAAGTTCAGATGGGATGCAGATCCACTATTAGGGCCCCATGGTCTGATTCCAAAGTCCGACATGGCAGGCCCTAGTGGAACTGCAGGCAGGCGTAGCTGTATACCTCGTGTGCCTCGTCGTGGTCGTACCCATACTACTACAGCTAGTGCAACTTTAGAGCGTGTAGTCACAGATGTCCCTGATGGTGGTGAGTCTGACGCCGAGTTCGAGTCCGAGTCAGAGAGAGATGACGATGTCGAGGGCAAGGATGCCCATGCCATTTCTACTTCTAGCAATAATGATGATTGATCGTTGATCATGGTGATCAATGAGATAGTGACTTGTAGTCTTGACTCTTGATAGTATGTTTTTTGTTGTTGTGATCTATAGAGGACCCGGGCCATTTAGAGCCTCCTTGATTATGTATTTATGTTCCGATCTCTAGATATGTATTGCACTTGGTGCCATTTTGATATATTCATGAGCATACTTTGGATATGTTATCTCTAATTGTCTCTAATGCTTTGGAAACATGATTTAAATCTTTAAAAAATAGTCTTTTCGTTAAAATTTAAATATTTCATGTATTTTTTTAAAAACGGTTCATTGAAACTGGTTCGACCAGTTCATTACCGGTTCCGGTTCCGGTTCAGGTTGGACCCTCGACCAGTTCCGGTGCCGGTTCCGATTTTTAAAACTATGAGTTTAACTAGTATCTCATATGAAACTGAGAAAAAATTTATTTACTGAATAATTTTTCATTCCAAGCGATGCAATAAAATCATCAACCTAATTATGACCCACAACAACAAGATTCTGCAAAGGAAGAAATAATGCAGCTGAAAATCATATTGCATGAAATGAGCCGATTGACAGTAGCATGAAAATGCTACAGAAATGTCAAATGAAGGGTAAAATTAATTTAGAACATAACAAGCAAAACTGACCTAAATGAGGCCACGCAGTAAGCACTAATAAGGTTCTTTTTTCTGCTTTGTTTTGTTCCAAGTCCCTAAGTCAACAAAGCCTCTTGGCATCCTGCTTTGAGACAATGACAGTTTTATAAGCTTGCAAAACTTTAAGCTTCAAACTTTGCCCATTTTGAAAAAGGAATATGGAAAGCAATAGGAAAAATTGATTTTTGCTGATTGACTGAAAGCAACTGCAATTTCTGTTGAAGTAGCTAATTCATCAAACTGCCAGCATAAAAATTCAGGGACCCAACAAAACACTCAAGTTGTTCAAAGCACCTTGCTCATATAAGCTACTCAATAGCCATTCAAGAACACTCTAGTCAAACACTGCTTCGCAAATTTGGAAAGGAATTAGAAGGGGATAAAATAATCCTGAGGTAACATCATTCATAGAGAACAGGTACACTTGTACAGGAATCGCATACAATGAGAAGTATAAGCACCTCAACTACCTTCTTACAATGAAAAACTTCATAGTAGAAGTGTTATCCAGGGGTTTCACTCCAGTGTGATGAGTTTAAAACAACAATTGAATTAATTTACAATGTAGCGTAAAACTCAATCAACTTACATGTCAGACATTATATACTATCCAAAACGCACAAACATAAAACTGTAGCAGCAAATAGAGAATCCCAACATACCTCTTCCTGAATACTGGTGCTGAACCCCTGCAGACTTCCTTGGGGTGGCTGCACTGATTCGCATAGGTCTAGTAGAACAATATACACCATTCATTTCTGTCATGGCTCGGGCCCTCTCACTCTCCTCGCCAAACCTCACAAACCCATAACCTTTTGAGCGCCCTGTGTTTGCATCCATGACAACCTTAGCAGCTTTCACTGATGAATATCGACTTTGGAAAGTCTCCTGCAAGACCAAATCTGAGACATCTGAATCCAAATCTCCCACAAAAATAGAAAAATCTGGGCCTCCATCTAGACGCCTTTCTCCCATGCTAAAAGTTGCCCAATTCATTCTGAAAACTTGTTCAGTGTTGGGCATGAGCGTCCCATTATAAGTTTGCATAATCTTCTCAGCAGCTGTACGTGTTATGAACTCCATAAAGCCATAACCCTCTGACTGTCCAGTATACTTATTACGGATTATCTTGGCAGAAACAAGCTGTTCAAAAGCAATGCGTGTCAAAACAATTAACAATAACATATGTACATCACTTAAGTTAATAGATTACATATAAACAGTATCCAAATAGCCTATAGCAAACAGTATCAAAATAAAACAGTCCAAAACCAATCCAACATAAGCAATACGTTCAGAACACATTTAGCATTTACAAGTGTTTGAGATGTGATAGGGATCACCGCATCTTCCCTTCTCAAGTCATCAATGTTACCTTAGCCAGATAGGATAATACTTGGTTTGACTCTTCCAACTGGATATTCAATAAGCATTCTCTAAGAGAGTGAGCAGTTGTTGACTGCCAATTGTTGTTTTTACACACACAAGTGTAAAAACAAGGAATACACATAATAATGAGAAAGAGTGGATTCATTCATACATTAAATGATACAATGCCTCATTACATGGTAGGAAAAGAGGGGTATGTTAAATCACTCCCAAATACCTAACCATTAACTAGTATATTAATTACTACCTCAAATATGTCATTATTACATCACTTTATCAATAAGACTTTTATTACACTTGTAAGTCCTAAATATGTCTGACTTCTAAATATGGCCATTACCTCTAACAACCTCCCATAATGGTCATTTTACATACTAGTTCAAAATACAAAAAAGACACAAGCTTTAGACAAGCAAGATGCCTGCAGTCCACAGGATAAGATCTTCAAAATAGTGACCAGTGTATCCAGCAAGGTTGATGAAGTACAATTTACACCATCCTTTTGTCTGACCATTGACTCACCAGCGAGACAGCGAGATAGGAGCCAATGTTGGCTGAATAGTCAGCCTTTCCACCATTGACATAGAACTTGGCTTGCTCATTGAACTCATGTCCTCCACATCTTGGTGATCCAACGTATCAAAATTTTGTGTTACTTCTTTGAGGAAGCACCACCTCATTTTTCCACTGCATCTTCAGCCTCCCTGAGTGTCGTCTTCTTTATCACTTCATCTTCACCCTCACTGAGGGTCCTCTTCTATGAATTACAGAAGMTAATGCATAGCATACCTGCTGTTTGCATTGTTTTCTTTGCTGACTTTGACTTGTTTCAGTAGCAACAACATCTAGGGCTTTCATTTCTTGAGCTCTGTCTCACCCAACACCTCTCTGGTCTAGGCATTATGGCTGAGTTTTCTGAGAAATTACAGCAATCTTTCTGCTGARCCAATCCTGCATTCTCAACTTCTAGCAACCGGAATAAACCCTGTTCTTCCACACCCATGGTAACCATCTTTTTGCTATACTTATTAACAATAGAACTATTTATCAAAAGTGGGCTATGCTTCAATACACTATTTATCAAAAGTAGATTTTTCTCCACAAGGAACACAATAGACATCTTTATTCATTACCTCCTTACCTCTTAGCTGAAGTAGGACATTTCCCTTTCCTCTAATATTGTAATCTTCTCCACCACTCAACGCAACAAAATCAGATTGAAATTTAATAATTTATCCTCTACAAAATCAGCATACCAATCAATACTGTTGGTAAAAATTCTAGCTGCCCCTGAATCAACATACCGATAATCCTTTCCACTCTTTGAATCCTTGTTTCTAACCATAAACACATAGAACTCTTCCTGCTCCTTTTGTTCAGCCACATTAGCGTGTTTCTCTCCAAATCGATCATCAGAAGAATGCTCTTAGTTGTGCTTTTCATCCCACAACCGCTTCTTGCAAACTCTTCTTATATGCCGCCCTTATTTTCCACAATAAAAGCATTTAATTTATTTTCTTTATTTACCTAACTCGGAGGATTTATCATTTATCTCCATCATTCCCTTCCCTCTATTTCTTACCCTTGCTCTTAAACTTGGCTGCAAGTGCCACCTCAAAAGACTCATTCACACTGCTATTCCCAAATTGCTTTTTCCATCTGTCTTGCTGCAAGAGCTTAGTGCTCAATTGCTCAATTGTCAAATCTTTATCAATACTAGTAATGTTCAAGATCAAAATAAAATTTGCATAGGAAGAAGGCAATCTTTTCAAAGTTAATACCACCATTTTTTCTTGTAATCCTATGAATTGATTTCAATTGATCTCTAATATCCTTGATTTTTAGCAAATGATCTTGCAAGAGTCAAATTACTCCATTTTGATTTAGAATAACATAATTTTAAGTAAGAACGCTCTCCCTTTGTTTGAGGTTTCATGCCTCTCATGTAGATTTCCCCACATGACAAATGCATCATACCATCTTGAACTTCAAGAAGCATCTCATTCGTTACCAAGAGCTTGATCAACATCACAGCCTCTCTATTCTTTGCATTATACTTTGCTTGGGCATCCACATCACAGTCTTACTCCACACTTCTTTTCCCAATACAATTCTATCCAAAAATCTATATTCAATATGACAAGCATTTTCTGTTTCCATGACTTAAATTCTGACCATTAAGCTTTTCATTTCTGTTCAACATTATCTGGACCATTTTTAAGGTTTTAAATTTACTAAACAGTTATTAAATCACTGCTACAACTTAGCGATTGAAAGCCCTACTACTGTCCCGAACAACAACACACTCCACAAACCAAAGTTTTCAAGAAAAAATTGCAGATGCAGGCTAGCACTATACTTTAAATCGTTTGTTCAATTTCTCTTCAAAATTTTGTCTTGTTCAAAATCAAATCACATCATGCATTTTTCAAGCAGCAATATAACTTCTTTGATTATATTCCAAGCAATTGGTCAACAACACAACTGACCCGTGCAGCTCCTTCACATCACATTCACTGTATCTTAATCAACAACCCCAATTCTCACAATAGAAGACTTTGGACCCAGAGATGGCTTCTTTCATTGCATGTCATGAACTCACTCTACACTTTATTTACTTTCTCCCTGTAGCTTCTCTTTTTCTAACTTCCTTGATTATATTCCAAGCAATTTGGCCAACAACACAACTGACCAATGCAGCACCTTCACATCACATTCACTTTATCTTAATCGACAATCCCAAATTTCAGAATAGAAGGCTTTGAACCCAAATAATTCTCTGTCATGAACTCGCTCTACACTTTATTTACTTTATCCCTGTGACTTTTCTTTTTCTAACGGCAACTCACACAATGATCGCGGTTCATGGACAGTGCTATCCCTTTTTCTGACTGCGACCAATGGCTCTATGACAAATGGCAGATATTTCTCCTTCAACAACTCACCCTAACAGTCTTCATGCTAGTAGCTTACCAATGTCTGACACAAACATCACATTTATGGTGTCACCTATTCCTATTCGATATCACCATCCACCCCAATCCCGAATGCGACGGCTCATACCAAACCGTATACACCTTTTTTATATATAAAAAATATACCTTCATTGACCCACAGTCAACCCTATCTCCTGGCAACTTCTTCATGGGTATATACCAGATGGCACACCAATCATCAAGTAAATCCAATCACCCAGTGGCTTAATCTCTTCGATGGCGACTCCTCATACTCGTTGGACTAGCAGACCCACGCAAACACCCTTTTCTTTGAGTACGGCTACAAACAGGTTTTCCTCTGCCCTTTGTTGAACTCTCATGATAGCTTTGTTAGTCTTTGAATTAACTTCTCTTTTCAACGACATTGACTCAACACTCAATGGTTTTTTACTAACACAACTCCTTAAAAAAGTCCTTTAACTCTACAACTCTAAACAAGTATCAAATTTATTTACAAACTTATCTCTGAAATCATCTATCCTATGTGTGTGAGTGGTCCCTCAATGCCTTCTCTCATCCCAACAGTCGCTCGGCTCCATCACCCACTTCCTTAGCTTCTCCTCAACGTGGCTCTAATACCATGTTGTTTTTACACACAAAAGCATGGACAAGAATACACATAATAATGAGAAAAAGTGAATTCATTCAAACAATAGATGATACAATGTCTCATTGCCGTAATTACCGGAATTTCCCAAGGAAGGTGTCAAATCACCGAATCAGAATCTCAAAATCTCCAAACCGTTTCGAAATTGTTACCTGTAAATGGAAACAATTCAACATGAGATGGATTCGATTCCAAGAAGAAACGAACCTTGTCAAAAAAAAGCCAAAAAATGTAAAACAACAAAGTCGCATGGGAAAATGAAGGGTGCATAGCAAGAAAGAGGATGGGAAGGATGATAAGGGAGGGGCCCACAACCATTGGAAGTAAACCTAAACCCTAATAAAAAACCTAAACCTATACCTCAACAACGTCATTTTTCACTTTCATTTGCAAATTGTGAGAGGTTGAGACTTGAAAGCCCTAACAATGACAAGGATTTGGAGAGCTTTAGAACAATGACAATGACAATGAAAAAAATAACTAATAAATTTAATTATTAGGTCTAAACTACAACAATGGTGTTCATGATACTTGAGACARCCACACAATAAAATACAAATTCTGTAAATGACATCAAAYAGAGCAATTTTTTATTTATAATAGATCTGTGCATACATATAGTTCGCTCAGCATAGATTTGGAGGGACCGTACCACATGTATGGGTCCGTACACTCACGGGTTACAGTCAAAGCGAYCGTACAGCAAAATTGTGATTGCAATATAGCCCGATTTTTTTCTCTCTTTTGCAAAAATATTGATAAACACAATGTCTATACTATTTCAAGACCTGGGTATGGCTTCCTTTCTTTGTTGATTGATAAGTACAGCCCGTACGATATCCGTACCACTCGTACRGCCTCCTCWTCCTAGCARTTCGCTAGCTCTGCTTGCTAATGCCCCTATCTCGGCCTTGTTATCTCTGCTTAGCCTCCTCGACTTGTTTAGTAAGACCCGACTTGGTCTAATCTTCAACCCTACTCGACCTTCTTCTTAATTGAATTTGTTGTTGGCCCTAACTCAGCCTCCTTAACAGGTTCTCCTTAACCTAGCTCTCGACCTCCCTTGGAAGAGCCTCCTTACTCAGTCGACTAGCTTCACTTTCTTGAGGCAATAAGAGAATGAGGCTTGCTAGGTTATTTGTAACCCTAGCTTTTTCTTTCATGCAATCCTAGCCCTAGAATCATCTCATTGAAATCTTGATCTAACGGTGGGGGACTTAATCAAGCAATGAGATCATTTAAGTCACATCCAACGGTTGTGACTTAATCTCAAGTTGACTTGAGTGGTCCCCACCATCATGGTCTAGGCATAAGATGGGCCCCTTCCACACTACTAGACACCCCTAGTGTGGAAATACCTGCCCGAGCTACGTAATCTAATACTCCCTCTTAGCGAGGTAGGTACTGCCACTGGAGCTGCCTCCATGATCCACATCATTGCGAGTCTCTCCCTCTAAATCTGAGAAACCCATCCTCTCGAAGTCTGGATACTTGAGCTGCTTTGCTTGATCATTTTTGTTGTCACATGTATCAGGATCATCTGAGTATCCCCACTCCTCTAGTT
>JASDQU010751564.1:52848-63892 GCA_032191745.1 Picea mariana
ATTTGGTTTTCCCGCAAGGGTTTTTCAAGGGGTTGTTTACCAAAAATCTCGTGTGCAATGTGTTATTGGTTTATGTTTTAATACTTTTGCTAATGTGTCGTTGATAACCTACTTGTGCAGTTGTTTAATAAAGCGATTTTATTCGGAATAACTGTCGAGTGCTAAGTTTGCAGGAAAATCTACAAACAACATAACAACAAGCATTTGGAGAGCACATTTGGCATAGCAACACTCTCATTTGGTGGGTTTGGAGTGCAACATCTTTAGAAATCTTCTTTTTTTACCAAAAAACCCTCCTTTCTATGATTATGATTTATAGTTTATGAATCTATGATGTAATTTCTCAATCCTAATTTTGACATATTTGAAATAGAAATCTTAAACTTTGTTTATATAAGAATGAATCTGAATTTTTTAGAAGTTCAATAGTTTATTATTCAAAAATCAAAAAATCAAATATTGAATTTTGTTTATGTATGATTCTATGAATGATGAATCTGAATTTGGAATATGAATTATGCATGTCTGAATAATGAAGTTAGAAACAGTATAGTCTCTAATTTTTATTGTTTTTCCGAAACTTTCTTCTATGTTTTTACTACATGTAAGTTATTTTCGGAGGTATTCACAGAAACCACAATATTACCATTTGTTTGTCGACGTTTCAAATCCATGTCAAGATCCATCTTCAGGACATATAAGTTAAATATATATTTATAAAAAAATTAAGGTTAGTGTTGATTCCCCAATTCCTAATTTTGGGATGGTTAATGCACCGACACTAAAATCTTCTAGCAAATTCGATCGCACCCACAATTCCTGTAACTTTGCTCATTACATAATAGGACAAGAGGAGTAAGTTACATAACTCCCAAACATCTAACCATTAACTACTATATTAATTATTGCCTTAAATGCCTCGTTATTACATCACTTTATCAATAAGACTTATTATACATGTAAGTCCTAAATATGTCTAACTCCTAAATAGACCACTATCTTCTAAATATGACTATTATATCTAACACCAATTCATCTAGTTAAAGGTTATCCAAGTTATATAACAAAGGATTGTCACAAGCCAAACTCTCGAATGAAGAATGGCTTTTGAGGGAAGGTTAAACCCCACGCATGATGCCTGTGTAGATATAAAATAAGATAAGTGTTTTAATGTCACCAAAAGTAAGTCAACAGGACCATTCAGCACATATGTGGCAATACAAAGTGGGAGTGCAAAAGATGCCACTCCTATAAAAGCAAGAAACAAAGCCAATCTCTAAGATATGGATGCAACTAACATAATGTTGAAAGGAAAATATAATGCTCTAGAACCAAGTGCAAGAGAGCCTCAATACAAGAGAGCTCTCCTACCATTCAAGGCCGAAGGAAAGAATCTCTACATAGAAATATGGCAAGATATATGTTGAGAAGAGGTGACCCGCTGTCAGGGTCTAGTGAAGGGGGGTTGCCTTCTAATCATGCATGAACAGACTCAAAGCCTCATACGAACAACCCCTCATGGGTATCATGATCGGGGGTTGCGCTACCCCCAAGGACTCATCAATCTGGGCACTAGAATGGCGTTGCACTCAACCTATCTCTTGGTGCCCCTATCCATTGGGAGCAACAGGAAGAAATATGCAATCCACTGAGTAGTGTCTGACCAAGTGGGGAGCGAAGGATATGAGCTTTGAGCCTAAGTGCCTCTCCCAAATAACAACGCTAGGCATCGTTGTTCAAGGTATCAAAAAAAGGTGGAGAAGACTCTCTAAACAAGCAATGAACTACCTCTGTATCTCATATTAGCATGGGCATCTAAGTATGGAGTGCTCCTCTATCCCTATCTCTTGACTATGGCAAATCCAACATAATCTATCCTGCCGTGGTATTTGGTGCTCAGCTTCCACCCAAAATTGATGCAAGCCCACTCTGAACCGACCTGAAAGGATCCTAAGCCCATGCATCTAATGACGAAACATGTACAGTGGGCACACTATGAGGCAATCTCTAAGCTCCGAGAAGTTCTCTACATAGAAGGCATCTTTGGTTTCAAACCCTTAGGGAGAGGGGCCCAAGTGACATGGATATACTATCTATAAATATCCTCCCTAATAATCCCACTCATCTCCTGCTTATTAAGCAAGAAGAGCGGCCAAAGGGTACTTGAACGGGGGAAAATAATCCATCTCAATTGTCTAAAGGAAACATGAGACCGATGAATACCAACAACGAGCTTTCTCGGTGGGGGAATGGTCGTTGGGTGATGGCCCTCAAAGAACAATAGGCCAAATATGAGTAGTGGTCTCTACCTATTGTCGAGTCAAAAAATCTCCGGAGACAATGCAGCAACTATATTAGTGTGAAGATAGTCTCAAACATGAAAGGGTGTGCTGCAAACTCTACCTAGATGATGTGTTGGGGGACCATCCTCTTGCATCTGATGATGCAACAGATTAAGAGAGTCTAAACTCTCTCGATGCAGGCCCAATCCGACTCGAGTAGGCTAGACCCCCAAACCAATGTTATCAGAACCAAACCAATGACCAACCGGTTGACCCCATAAATGTGAACAGGACTGGAACCGGAAAAAAAACAAACAAAAAACCGATCAACCAAAAAATACATAAATATTCAAATTTTGAAAAAAAAAACATATATATTAATGTGCATCCTTATGAATCCAAATCATGTATCCACAAATATGCAACGTTTCTCATTTATATAGCAAGTAAGAGTGCATATAACCAAAATAACACCGAGTTCAATCCATCTCTAAACCAAAATACATCAACAACGAGGCTCTAAATGCCCTCTAGAGTCCAAAAAAAATCATGCTACAACAAATAACTCCATATCATCAAAATCATTACCTATATTAGGATCCTCATCATCAGTGTCACCCTCTAATAAGCATTAAAATAAAATAGAAAAAGTATAACATGCCTAATAAGTGATTTACTTGAGTGAAGAGTACATTTTTACTAGGGTCACGACAGAATAGTTCAACAATCAATGCCACCAACATCAAGGTACATCGAGGGGGGCTTGGTCCTCTTGATTAAATGCCAATTCCATACCCTCATACATGTTAGAATCCAGTGGAAACATTGCAGTCTTGCCAATCTTGAAATCCTAAAAACCATTAAGTCCACTGAATTTTGAATGGGAACTAAAATTCTGCTTTCTCCATATGAAGTCCAATGGGTTTGGAACCACTCTCAAAGATCCTAAAACAATTAATGGTAATGTCAAAAATCTTAAGTAAAAGGATGAAAATGAAAGATAAAGGAGAGTAGGCCTTGGGGTTAAGTAATAGGCCCCCTTCTCTTAAACTTTTTTTTAAATTGAAAATCATGGGTCCATGTCGTGTCGTACAAAGTTGTACCAAACCAGCCAAAAACAGTACAGGAGAGCTGAACGGACCAGATTTGCCACAAAACTAGTCGAACCAACCGGTTCCAAACAGTTCTGCTAACATTGCCCCAAACCTTTGAACCATATAAAATTGTGGGTCTAACAATGGATTCCATGAGATCCAATTTGGACGAGATGTCTTGAAAAATGGTGATAAGAAACTCTACCTCTCTGTAGGTAAGCGCAAGGGACCGAAACCCTTTGTTCACTCAAGGTTGAAGAACCTACCTCATCCAAAATCTAGGTCTTGAAAACTAAAGTCCCAGATATGCGTATGCAATGATTACCTCAACCTCCTCTCCATTGGGAATAAAAGTAAAAGTCTGAAAAGGACTTCTTAGAGCGGTTGAATATTATCGCCTTGGTTTTCCCAAGGTTGATTGTCAACTCCCAAAGGCCGCAAAATAATGCAAGAGCATCCAATTGTCTTTGCAGACCCTCAAGTGTGGAGGCCAAGAGGACCACATCATCTACAAAGAGTATGGTGATCAAGATGTGGTGAAGAAGACAATCATCACCTAGATGGATGGGCTCGTGCAAGACAACCTCCAACTCATCTATGTAGATGCCAAATAAAGTCGATGAGGGCCACATAATAGCAACAATAAGAATCTCCAATATACCAATGTCTCTGAGCCTCTAGAACATGGCCTCTCCCGGTACCAAGTCAAAGGCTTTTCAAAAGTCTAGGAAGCTATAGAAGACTTTCGAAAGGTGGTGCTTCGCCTCCCCAGTGATGGCCCATAAAGTGAGGATATGATCCATCATCTAATATCCTAGCTTGAAACCTAACTACCCCCTACCCGAAAGGTTTCTCCTCTTGAGCTCCTCAAATAACTACAAGTGAAAAGTAGTGGCATAGAGTTTCAAAAATGCATGTCCAACCATGGTCGTTGAAGAGTGGTGACATATAGTTTCGAGAAGGTATGTCCAACCATGATTGTCCTATGGTCATTTAGATTTGCACTAGGGTCAAATTTATGAATTGGGTAGATGATATGATGGGACCATGCTGGTGGGAAACCTATGTGAACACCATGGTTAAACAGATCAACAATTTAATGTACCAATGGGTTTGCACCATGTTTGAAAAAACTCCGCCTGGAACCTCTCCTCATCCGTAGCCGAGCTAGTGTTCATCTCCCTAATTGCTTCTGTGATATGTGTATAGTAGAACATGTCGCAAGAAGATGGGAGGATGTGGCCAGGATAAGAGGTTGACCAATTATATCATAAAGGGCTGCAGTGTGAGTGAACATAGACCAAGGGTCAAGATCAACGGGTAAGCTAGAATGACGAGGGGAAACACTACCCCAAAAAACTTAGGGGCAGTGGTTAAGGGAGGCATGCAATTCCCACCTCCTTTGCGCTATGAATATTTGTTTCTTGCGGCAAATGAAGGACTAATAGAATTTTCACAACAAAATGTAAGAGGTGGGATTATAAAAGAGGGTGTAATAGAGGTGTTTATGAAAGAATTTGCACTCTCATCGTAGCATTTGTTCACAGGACCAAAATTAGACTTGGAAGATCGAGTGTGGGAGCTAGTGGTGTGGGGGTACGAACTAAACACTGCATCTCAAATAACTAAGGAAAGACAATCATACTTGGAAGTGGTCAATTCAAGAGACTCGAAATTGAAGAGTGGGGGAAGGAGCTCGTAAAGGCGTACGTGTAGATATCTCAATCAATGTCATCAAAAAATATGGTGGTGCTAGGAGGACTTGAGGAGGAAAGGGCGATGATGGGGGGGTCAACCCAAAGGGAAAATGAGAGGAAAGCATGATCGACTGTGTAGGTAACCAGATGATGGAAAATTGGTTGATTCACCGAAGCATACTTTGGTTGGCTAGGACATAGTCCACCAAACTAGCCCCTTCCATCATGTGGGAAGCATGTAAAACTACTAGAATTAGAGAAGTATGGGATATCATTCAAGATCAAGAAGTCATGGGATTCACCTAGGTGCAAAATATGTTTGCCACAGGCTAAGAGGGGTCCATTAGCATTATCTAACAACCTATGCAAGCCAGCTAAGTTTAGCTCAATCTCCTGTAAGCAAAAAGCATCCTCTGCTCCATCATGAAGGGGAAGTTGCCTAATCCTAGTACATGTGTTGGAGTTCCCCAGGAGGATGACCTCCACAAGTGCAGAATATTGAATGATGCCTACGTATAGGACTTAGTACAGGTCCCCATCTGAATCTCTATGAAGGGAGAAATATAAGGAGGTAAGGGGTAGTAGCAAAGTACAAAATACAGATATCGAGGGATGGGGAAACCCCAGTAACCTAAACCAACATAAACCTAGCAAACTCATCCTCTACAACCACTATAACTCTTCCCTAGAGTGAACCACAAAAAAGACAAGATATGCCTCCCGAACATCGCACAGCCCCCGAACTCCGAGTCTCCTGTCTACAAGCTGAAAATCAATGATATCTAGGATATTCCGAGATAATCCTAACAAGCCTCAGGTGGGTCTCGAAGAAAAAGAGAATATTCAAACATCTAAGTGTGTCAAAAACTACAGGGGAAGATCAGAATGATCCATAGTTCYAACACCCCACTGTAACCCCCTGAATCTCACGTCCCCCCAAGTGCCCGTCATTTGAGAAATCCAAGGTAAGTCCTCCCTAGGGGAGGGGAATCTCAATGAATGCCCRAAGATCCCTAATAACTGCCCATTTTCCTACCTGTCGCTCTACTACTACCTATTCCCTAGAGTACTTAAGYTGATCAACCTGAGGCCGAGTAAGGTCCTCATCCAAGTAAATCTTGTGGAGAGGGAGAAAAACCAACTACTGTAAGTAAGGCCAAACAATCGTTTGCAAGAAGAAATGCAAATCAAATTGAATGAAAATGCAGAAGTAAAAATGAAAAGCTTGAATGCACACAAAGAAAMAACAAATAACAATAGCAATATCTCAGCCATAACACATGGCCCAATGTAGCAAGTTGGACTCTATAGTCTAAAATGATGGTTTTCTTGGTGCACTCATGTATATCTTAGATGTAAAACAAGGCCCGATGTAGCAACTTGGACTCTCTAGTCTAAAACAATGGTTTTCTTGGTGCAATCCTGTGAATGAGAAATACAAATCAACTATAAAAAAATATAAAACCAAAAAATGATACACTCCCATCCACATGAAACAACCAAATATAGAAGTTGTATTAGGTATACTAAAGTCTAACACATTTGAGCAACAGGTCAATACACTTCAGAAAGCAGCACAATGTTTCAATTGCTAACTTTAAGATTCAGCAACCATTGTAGCACATCTTGAAAGATTCAAGTATTCATGGAATTTCCCATTGTCAAATTGGGTTCTCTCGCACTTAGATTCTATTCAAACAACCACTTTTAATGACGATAGCCGACGAGTGAGATTGCACATTCATGGAATACACCACTATCAAACAGAGTTTTCACTTATCTAGGAATAAGAGAAGTTCATAAGAAGGAAATAATCACAACTGAAACAAACAATTATTTTAGAGGTGTTAAAATTACTTTTATTTCACACAGAAAATTACAAGGTCTTTCAAGCATTCATCAAACACACCAATTACCACACTACATATTACTTTCAGCTCAAAATTTGTATACCATGCCACTGAAGAAATCTTACTACTATTTTGCTAGCATCTTCTGAGTAATTCATTCACAAAACATGTCAACAGTTAATCATAATCACCGTGTTTCACGCATTCCATTGTAAAAACCTAAATTATCTCAGTATTTACATAATTAATACCAAAATATTTGTTTACTTAGAATGTTTTCAAACAATATACATATTCCCCTCTTCAAAAATTCAAAACATTTGCCAACAGAGTGTTGATTCACTGCTGTAGTTGATGGATTGTTAAGCCATCCACTATGGTTACATCTCTGCTCTAGTCTGTTCCACCTGTATGGCATCAGTTTCAAAAAATGAGGCCGCGTGCAAGTCCCACGCAGCTTTAGCAAAATCTATACCGATCAGACCCAGCGTGCAACTTTAGTAGAATTCAAACCTAGCACACCTACAAATGAGACTGCCTGTAAGGAGTGCAGAGGCAAACTAACGGGCTTTTACCATTTACACCCCCCTTACGAGAAAGGTTATCAGGAAAACACCCCGGTTCACTGGAACTGCTTTGAACAAAATTGCAAGTGGATGAACCGCAATAGTTGAAAAATCGCAAGTGTTTGATCCGAACCTCCCAATATAAGATGAAGAATGTGGGTGCCTAATAAGTACAGAGTTAGGTTTGAGCCCTGACCTTTGCAAGCTCAAAAATAAAATAAAAATTCGGTCAAGGGAAGTCCGCTCTTTGAGGCACTGCCCCTTAGGAATGTATGTTTTGAAACACTTCCAAAAACAAAATTAAAATTAAAAATCAAGCGGCTAGCTATATACTTAGACCTAAAGGGTTTCCATAGTAATATCTCAATTGGGTACTTCCCTGGAAGTCCCAGAATGCACAGGAAACATAGACCGGCAAACTTACTATAAATGAATAATTTCACAAAAGACCCTGGCAACAAGAAAAACCTCCACCACCAATTCACCTGGATAAAACCCTAACACTAAACATTTTTTATCAACTATATACAGTAATACCTGTGCATTTGGGTGTCAATTATTTCAGCACAGGAGTCATTCCACACCCCTAATTTGAAACTTCACAAGCCCACATTTACAGTTAAATCCATAGCCACGTACCTCTCCAGTGTGGGAAAAACAGGTGTGCAAATAGCCCTCGTCCATCCAGAACTGCAAATCACCCACCCAGAGAGTCTTGACCTCGTCACTTGACTGCGGCTGATGTTGCTGCATCACCATTGGTAGCTGCTGCTGCTGATATTGAGGCTGCTGTGCATAGTACTGCTGAGCCATCATTGGGGCTTGTTGCTGCTGCATCGCCATGGCCTGGTTCGCCTGTTGCTGAGGCGGCTGCTGTTGCTGCTGCATCGCCATCGCCATCTGCTGCTGCTGTTGAAGCCATTGCTGCTGCTGCTGGTTTTGATTAGGGTTTGCAAAAGGAGGGCCGACGCCTGCTGTGGGTTGCATCATTCTTCCGCCCAAAGCTTACGCAAATGCCTCCGGATTCGAAAAACCAAAAGACTCACAACGCCCACGAGAAATGGGTTATACGGAAGGACCAGATCCTGATGTACAGGGGGTCTAGGGTTCGAGGAAAGGGTTTTGAGAATTATCGTTGATGACTTATGCCCATAAATTTTTTCCCGGATACTTCGTACCCGATTAATATGTTGTCGATTCCGTTCGCTTCATAATGAGATTATTTTTCTAGTTAGTTGATTTCAAGGTGTTTTGGAATATTTGATTAGAGAGAACATAATAACATTCCTTGGGGTGAGAAAAACTCCACTGCAGCTATAGGAAAAAATATCTAGGAATATATGTGTTACGGGCACATTGAAAGGTGGATAGAATAAGCCCTCCAAGGAATCTTAGTGGACAAGCACAAACTTGAACACTTACGAATTAGAATTTACATTTTTTCTCAATCTAGTATATTTCCACTTAAAGTGAAATTCATCAATTTCAATGGCAATTCCTTAAATTTCCATTTATCAAGACATTGCAAAGGAATCTAAGTAAAGCATAGCATGTATTGCATAGTTTAAATGATAGAAGAGTTCCAATTAGATGATGTTTTGCTCAATAATTGTGCAAAAATTGTGTCACTATAAAAGGGTTTTACATTTGCTATATAGTTTTACAATTTGTTATATAGTCTTAAATATTTAATTTTTATAATTGAAGGAAATCTTTATGTTATAATTAAATAAATTAAAGAAAATCAAAATATTGATAATGAAATTTTTTTGTTTTTAGATTGGCAATTAAAAAGGTCTTTCGATTATTGATTTTGGAAACTCAATTGTAACACGTTCACAGATCAGCGAATGTTTTAGCAAGTTTGGGTGCAAATTTAGAGTGAGGCAAAGGATTAGATGTATGTCAAGAATGGACTTCTCAGACCCAAGACCAAACTCCCCCAAACTTAAACTAGTGCATAAGGATTGGATGTATGTCAAGAATGGACTTCCCGAACCCAAGACCAAATTCCCCCAAACTTAAACTAGTGCATTACTACAAATAGTTAGCTTGAGAGCATAGCACAACCATTAGGAATGACCTCCACCATCCAAGGTGCATCAAAGCAAGAAATTTCAAGGAATAGAAAGACTCTTATACCTCATCCCAGTTAATCAATCTATGATTGTGACAATTAGTGATTCTCTATCCTAGTAAAGTAAGTTTGGGAGAAAAGTTTATGCTTCCTTTTGTATTTGCAATTATATTATTTAGGTGCTCATCTAAATCCTCATTGTAAGAATAATTGTAAAGTACATACTTTGTTAAATTTCAATAATTATCCATGAAAGGTCAACTGTGTTATATGTGTTAGTTACAATTAGTTAGCCAAGACCATAACACCATAACAGTTTTGGTTTTTTGGGTCAATACTTAAATAACTATCAATTGCCCCTAAAGGTAAGAAGGTATGCTAATATAGTGGGTATTATAGAAAGACCATTTTGAGAAGTAAATTTTTTATAACATTTGTTATAGCATCATTTGCCACCTCATATGCATTGATGCCTTGTTGTCCTTATTATGTAATCCCTTCCCTTCTTGCGGACTTCATTTCCCCTTTTCCTCCTCAAAAATCATCATAAAAAAAACCCATTTTTTAACACATACGCGTCCTATCGGTTATGCAAAGCGCGTACATGTGCATGTTGCTCCTTTGCAGGGCGTGTACACATTTTATTGGCTCAAAAAATTAATAAATTCCATATTTTTGGGTGGGGTTTACGAGTTCCCTTGGTTCCTAACCCCTTATTGCTTGTCTACAATTGTTTGCAACTACTCTGACCACTTGGAGAGAGTATAAAAGGAGCCAAGGGGTAGATGAGAGATCATCATACCTTGAAGCATCATTATGTTGGTCAATTCTTGCCAGAATCTGCAAGCCCCTATTTCGAGTCTGTGAACATTCCCTTCGAGCCTGGAAACCCTTATTTCTAGTAGTATTCACTCGCTTCATCTTGTCAAAAAGAAGACATATTTCATTCTTGGACTCACTTGAGTGAAGAACCATGAGGTGGAGTTGATCTTCACTGGCCCGGTGGAGGAACCTGGATGTCGATTTCCGAGCAGCGTCGCAGCAGACACGGGTTGTAGCACTCCTCATTTATATTGTTAAGTTAATAAAGAGATCTCTTTCTCGTCTATTTCTATGTTTTAATGCATGATTGTCTCATTTGAATATTCAATGATCTAGAACACTAATTGATTATATTTCAATAGCTAAATTTTGAAAGACAGTTATCCTAGTAACTACCTCTCTTGCAATTATCTTTCTCTGTATGTGTAAGTAATTGGAGAAAGGGTTGGAGTGGAGCATTGGAGCAAAGTTTCAAGTGTGAGATCCACACCAAACGTAGGATACAGGTTTGTCTCCATTCCCTGAGCAAGAATTAGTGAGTTAATTTGTTACATTTTGTTTAGTTGCATTTTTGGGAATGGGATTGCTCTTTAAGGTCATCGTTCTATTGTGGCTCCAACCGAAAGCCATAGGATAAATCTCTTCATAACAGAATT
>JASDQU010751565.1:8942-28151 GCA_032191745.1 Picea mariana
TTTAAATTTCAATTTGTATTAAATGCAATTAAATGTTGTAAGGCTAGAAGAGCCAAATCGATGCCTTTGTGCAGGCATGAGATGATGTCGCCTTTAATGGCTAACAAGCTGATGAGATCTAGATCCAATTCGAACTAGATGACCATTGAATGTAATTCAATGTAATTAATGAGAGTTAGGTGGATTGGAGGGAAAGGCTCAAGGATCCCCTCTTTTGGAAAAAGATCTTGGTATCAAAATTCATGAGGGGAGAGAGATCTAGCATGTAGAGGAGAGGAAGGAGAGGAAATAATGCTGAGACTCTTTTGCAGTCCAGCCTTTGCAAACATCTATATAGACATTTAGAGATAACACAAAAAGGAGTTTTTAATGCATATGATGTTGTGTGTGTATGCATTTTATGAATGAATTTCATTCGTGTTTTATGAGTTTATGTTGTAGATGTGTATGAATTGTTTCCATCTATAGGGTGAAGATAGGTTATACTATCTTTGAGAGTTTTTCGGAATTGTTTCTGGGTTCTTTATGCTAAGTGAAAGGAGTACGTGCCAGAGTGTGAAAACTTAGTGAGCCAACACAAGGAGTGCGTATCTAAACTCTACTTTGATTTCAAGAGAGAACATGCCAGGAGGGCACACCAGAACATTTACAGACTCAAGGAGGATCCTCAAGGTTGCTCAATACCTTGGAGGACAGATTGTGCAAGGGAGGCACAAAGAGATTGAAGCAAGCCAAAGCTCATGAGGAGGAGTGACAACTTCCATCAGATCAGTTGTAAGGAGGAGATATGGACCACTGGAATTCACGTCCAGACACCCAGAAGAGCGCACAGGAAGAGAATAGATCTCAACTGTTAGATCTGGGAATGAAGGACCAACAACCGTTGGATCCATAGGTGAGTGCATGGGTCTTAAAATCTTTTAAGTGCATAGGAGAGAGGACTTGCGAAGTCCTAAAGTACTGAAGAGGTTAAGGACCGTCCATTTTTTAGGCTGACAGGTGGAAAAATATCAAAAGATCTGGGAGATAGATCTCCAGCAAAATTGCAAAGAGCAAGGTGAAATCTTCGCAAAGTCACGAAGGACAGAGAATATCTAGAGCCGTTGGATCCAGAGCATATTTTCAACTTCTGGAATAGCCACTTAGGAGGAATTGAAGTGTCGATCTTCAAAAACTCCCGAAGCCCGAAGTAGTGGAGAAGATCGCAGTCGTCCATCAGTTGGAGACATGTGTTGGAGATCTTTCATTCCAGAGGAGAAAGTGTAGAAGGATAGAGAAATCCTGAAGAGAGGAGTTGATCCTAGCCATTGGCATAGGAAGGACACATGGCGAGAGATAAATTCTTAGTTGATTCAATAATTGGTAAAGATAGAAGTTAGTTAGGCAAAGACTCATGAAATCCAAAGTCGTGAGGTCATCAGGGTCATCCATTGAGATAGGACATGTGGCATTAGATCGACATTTTGTTGATTCACAAATCGGGAAAGCTAGAGGTAGGAAAAGTGAAAACTCACGAATTTTGGAGTCGCGAGGTCATCAGGGCCTTCTATGGAGGGGGAAATTTTGCATAAGATCTACTAGTCCAGAGATTTAGCATTCCAGAGGTTCTGTGGAGAAGTGTTTCAGAAATTCCTGAAATGCCGGAGCTGAAACAGTTAAGGGTCATTGATTTGAAGAAGTGGTGGGGACGATTGATCCTCGGGTCGGTTATATTCACAGTTCAGGGTTTGGAGAAGTTGGCAACGAATGTAGTTGAAATGGATGAAGCTCGGAGTCTAGCGTGCCCAGGATATTAATCCCCAGGTCATAGGCCGAGGTCTCATGGAGAGATGAGCCTAGCGGGAGGAGCTATCACCTACCAGTTTAAGAGTGCCAAGAGAACTAGAGAAAGGGCCCACGGGTCTCACAGGACCTGCACCTTAGGAGAAAAGGGGGCCTGTGTAAATTTTTTGGGGGACTAAAAAAGGTCAGAAGAGTTGATCTGACTCAGTAAATTGAAAGATCCTATACTGGGAGGTCACAGAACCCCCAAGAAGGGAGGGGGGATGCATCAGGTGGTATCAGAGCCTGATTTCTTATGTAGATTTCAAACGAAGGAGATGAAGGAGATATTCTGACTACGTCAAGTAGTATCAAAGGTTAATTTCTCTTATGGACAAGAGGTGAAGAAGAAGACATAGTATTTATGCTCTGTGAATGATTGTTGCAAGCAGGGATGATTTTAAGGATGGAAATTTATTTTAAAATGTAGAAACCTTGGTGAATATTACTAATCCTTCATATGCCAACTATAAATGATTGGCGATATTTTTGTAAAAATATTCAAATTTCTAAGGATTTTATATAGTTTTTATAAAATTTTGGCGATTTTTAAGGTAAAATAATTTTATCCTATAGAATTTGGGCGAATCATTTTTAAAATAGCGAATCTCATTTTTTGAAAAACCATGGAAAATTAGCCCATGAGAAAAATTTATCCCCTAAAATCATCCCTGGTTGCAAGTGTGCGACAACGAATTGAACAACTAGGTGAGTTGTAGGATAAGATAGAGATGCTCTCAGTTGCAAAGCGAACAATAGACTTGCCAGGAGGGTAGGTATAAGGTGAAAATGGATACTGAATGCCATGAGCGTGGTCAAGGAAAGGACCGCCAACAAAAAAGTAAAGTATAAATTGACAAGGAGCTCATTGAGATAAGGGAAAGAATGGAACAACTGACATTGAAGATGCAGCAGGAGGCAAAAGTACACTGGAGGTACAAATGGCCTCTTAACAGGAAGGAAAAATGGCCTATTCAAAAGTTGTTGGCCAGAAAGAAGAAACAGGTAGTAAGGAGGTGGCTGAGGCATGCTGAAAACCTCAGTGACACTGAAGAGGAGATGGTTTACATATGTGAACCATAAATTGGGAGAACTCTCAGCGATGAGGAGGAGATGAGATCAACTAGAGATCTCATGAACTGCTTGGAGGGCAGAGATAAATTCTCATATTTCCAGATGGGAAATGAGATGAGATCAATTGAGGATCTCATAGACTTCAAGGAGGGAAGTGATGGAAATTCATATTGTCGAGTGGGCAATGAGGTGAGATCAGCTGAATATCTCATATATTGCCAAGAGAGCAGGGGAGAAATTCTAGATTGTCAGGAGGGAAAGGGAATTAGAATGAGACTGTCTGAAAGTATCAAGAGCTCAGAAGTGAGTTCAGATAAAAAAGGAGTGTTGATAGATGAATATTCATGTGGGTTTGTTAGCCATGTGAAGGAATATGATGAGAAGTTAAATACTTCCACCATTAAGGAGGAAGATCAGAGGTGCATTCTGATCATTGGGGGAATCAAATTATTCCTCCCAAGTAGCCAAACAAAGGCTAGCATAAGTGTTACAGATGAAATAACAGAAGGAAAGCCAACAAATACTATCAAAGAGGAGGAAGAGAAGGAGAAGACACTGATGTTTTCCCTAGCAAAAGGATAAGAGTATTCAACAGAATTGCTCAAAACTTTCAACTAGGAAGCTGAACAGGAGATGACTGCAGCACTAGAGCCTACAATAGAAGAGGAAGTAGACAACATAGACTTTTCTAATTTGTATGAGGAATTGGAATCCCTAGAGAAAAGGGTGATAGTGCAAAGACATCACATCCAAAATATCAATTTGCAAAAAGGTGGAGGAGTATACCATCCTGGGGAGAAACTAGAGGAAGATGGAGTTGAACCAGCACAAGAGGAGATGACAGAAGTTAGTCTGTCAAAGGAAGAAGTTGAGCAACAACTAAGTGATGAGACTACAAAACTGGAGTCTACAATAGGGTGGCAATCTAAGGCCACAGAAGAAAAAGAAAATAGAATGGGGGATCAGGGTGATCTACCCATCGATAAGGAGAAAGTGTAGCCGAGAAGAATGCAAAGAAGAATCCAACCAATTGAGCAGCTGGAAGAGGTGATTGAATAATTCACAAGGATGATGGTGAGTTCACCAGCATAAGTTTCAGTAGGAGGAAGCTGAATAGAGGAGAGCCTGCCACAACAGCAGGGAAGAAGAAGAAGCAACAACAATAGTGAAGCGGAGGAGCAGGAGGACAACTCCAAAGGAGAGCTTGGGATCCAGGGGGATTTCAACATTGGGACAGAGGAGATCATGAACAAGAGCTCATGATTTTCCTAGAAATGGAGTATGATGTAGGATCATTGCTCCACCTCAACAATGCATCAACATTCCATAACATCAAAGCACATTCAAGGAAGGGTGAGGTGCCAACACTCTCATTTTTCCCTCATTTTAAATTTTAATTTGTATTAAATGCAATTAAATGTTGTAAGGATGGAAGAGCCAAATTGATGCATTTGTGTAGGAAGGAGATGATGTCTCCTTTAATGGTTGATAGTTTGATGAGATCTAGATCGGATTCAGACTAGATGGCCATTGAATGTAATTCAATGTAATTAATGAGAGTTAGGTGGCTTGGAGGGAAAGGCTCGAGGAGCCCCTCTTTTGGAAAAAGATATTGGTATCAAAATTCATGAGAGGAGAGATATCTAGCATGTAAAGGAGAGGAAGGAGAGGAAAAATTGATAAGACTTTGTTGCAGTCCAACCTTTCTAAACATCTGTATAGACATTTAGAGATAATACAAAAAGTAGTTTTTCCTGCATATGATGTTGTGTGTGTGTGTGTGTGTTTTATGAATGAATGTCATTCGTGTTTTATGAGTTTATGATGTAGATGTGTATGAATCATTTTCATGTGTAGGGTGAATATAGGTTATACTATGTTTGATAGTTTTTCGGAATTTTTTCTGGGTTCTTTAGGCTAAGTGCAAGGAGTGCACGATAGAGTGTGAAAATTCTGTGAGCTAACACAAGGAGTGCGTATCTGAACTCTGATTTGAGTTCAGGAGAGAACGTGCCAAGAAGGCACATTAGAACATTTACAGACTCAAGGAGCTTCCTTAAGGTTGTTGAATACCTTGGAGGATAGATTGTGCAAGGGAGGCATAGAGAGACGGAGATACTGAATACTCTGGAAAGCTCCGCAAGGAGTTCTTGAGCAGAAGGTTGCCAAGTGGGAACATATATACCTTCGAGGAAAAAAAGGGACAGAGATATTTGAGGTCTAATCAGTTGAAGCTCAAGGTGAAACAAATTTGTTGAATACTTAGGATGAAGACCTATGCAAGGAGTGCACCAGGCCAATACTCAGACAAAGTGTTGAAAGACAACCATCTGAAGGCTAGTCAAGCACAAGGAGTGTGCGTAGAAGCAAATCGTTTCAAGTTCGAAATCTTAGAAGAGCATTGGGTCACTAGAAGGGCTCAAGGATTCCTTTGGAGGAAGTAAAGGGCATAATCCCTTAGGAGGATAAGCAAGTTCAAGAATCTCAGGAGGAGTAGTGAAAAGTTGCACCTAGAGTGCAAGTGTGCACTAGGGCTGAGATTAAATTTTGTTACGAAGCTCAGGAGGATGAGCATAGAATGTGCCAAGAAGGCACCAAAAAATATTTTGAAAGATGCAGAAGGGTCGAGTCCCTTAGATATTGGGAAATCCAAAGATCAGGAGGAGGAGCGACAAATGTCATCATATCAACTGCAAGGAGGATATCTGGATTGTTAGAATTCACGTCCAGACACCCAGAAGAGCGCATAGGAAGAGAACAAATCTCATCCGTTAGATATGGGTGTGAAGTAACAACAACCATTGGATCTAGAGGTGAGTGCACAGGTCTTAAAATATTTTAAGTGCATAGGAGAGTGGACTTGCGAAGTTCAGAAGTCTCGAAGAGGTTAGGGACCGTCCATCATCGAGGCTGACAAGTGGAGAAATATTAGAAGATCTGGGAGATAGAGATCCAGGAAATTTGCAAAGAGAAAGGTGAAATATTCTCAAAGTCATGAAGGATGGAGACAATTTGGAGCCATTAGATCCAGATCATATTGTCAAATTCAGGAAGAGTCACTTAGGAGGAATTGAAGTGTCGATCTTAGAAAACTCTTGAAGTCTGAAGTAGCGAAGAAGATCTCAGTCGTCCATAAGTTGGAGACATGTGGTGGGAGATCCTGCATTCTAGAGGAGAAAGTGCAGAATGATAGAAAACTCCCAAAGAGAGAAGCTGATCCTAGCCGTTGGCATAGGAATGACATGTGGCGAGAGATCAACACTTAGTTGATTCCCTAATCGGGAAAGACAAAAGTTAGAGAGGCAAAGACTCATGAAGTCTGAAGTCGTGAGGTCATCAAGGACATCCATTGAGATAGGACATGTGGCGTTAGATCAAAATTTCACTGATTCGCAAATCGGGAAAGCTAGAGGTAGGGGAAGTGAAAAATTGTGAAGTCTAGAGTCGCGAGGTCATCAAGGCCATCTGTTAAGGGGGACACTTGGCAAAAGATCTTCTAGTCCGGAGAGTTAGCGTTCTAGAGGTTTTGTGGAGAAGTATTTTGGAAATTCCTGAAACTCTAGAGTCAAAACAATTGAGGGTCGTTGATATGAATAAGTGGCATAGACCATTGATCCTCACGACAATTATATTCACGATTCGGGGTTCAGAGAAGTTGGCGACGACTGTAGTTGAAACGGCCGAAGCCCGGAGTCTGGAGTGGCTAGGATATTAAGCCTTAGGTCATAGCTCGAGGTCACATGGAAAGAGGGTCCTAGCAGGAGGAGCTAGCACCCTCCAGTTTAAGAGTGGCAAGAGTGCTAGAGAAAGGGCCCACAAGTCTCACAGGACCTATGCCTTAGGAGAAAAGGGGGCCTGTGTAAATTTGTTTGGGGACTAACAAAGGCCTGAAGAGTCGATATGAATCAGTAAATTGTAAGATCCTAGACCGGGAGGTTGCAAAACCCCAGGAGCGGAGGGGGGATACATCATTATACAATATTCCCCCATGGATAAGTGTTAGAAAGGAGCACCTTATGCTGACTCTCATTGTTCCAAGAAAACATCAAGTTAAAAATATGGATGTTCATATTGTGCCTTTTATTGATGAGATGCAATTAGTATGGAAAGGAATAAGAATGTATGGCATATCACGTCCTCCATCAAATAGGTCCTTCATGTTGTATGGTGTGCTATGTTGGGCTATTTATGATTTCCTAGGACTTTGTGTCTGTTCTAGTAAGATAAAATATTTACGTATCGACACTCATAATTTATTTTCATCCCAACTTTCATACTTACTTTTATAGGATTATTATAATGCTATTAACATTACTTATTGAATTGTAGGGCTTCAAACAAATGGGATATTTGCATGTCCAAGATGTGTAGATCAATTTCAAGGGAGGTATTATAAATATCTACATAAATTTATTTATGCAAACAATAGGGTTTTTCTACCAACAAATCATAAGTTTAGAAATCATCTAAAGAATCAATTTGACAGAAAAGTTGAAAATAGAGGCCCTCCCATGATTATGGGTCCAGGTGATTGGATTAAGAAGTATGAAGATGTTGAATTGAAATGTTGGGAGGATTTTTTTTATCGGAGTGATTCAATTGAAGAACCAGAACACGTTGTAGTTAATATGCTAGAAGAAATGAAAAGGAAATCCATATTTTATGAACTCTCGTACTAGAAGGATCTATTAATATCTCACCTATTATATCCTATGCACATCTTAAAAAATGTCCCATATTCTATATTTCGACATATATCAAGCGAAGAGAAGGACACCTTGTCTTCAAGGAGGTATATTGCTCATTCGCATACCAAATTTGATAGAAGACATTTGTGGACAAACAGGGAAAATGAAACATATGCAGAAACTCCATGGATTTTGAACAAAAAAGAGCTAGACCAACTAAAAAATGTCATCTGTTCAATAAGGACACCTACTAGCTATGGGTCATCATTGGATACATATTTTACAGTTGATGGACATATCACAGGATTTAAAACACATGATTTTCATAGTTTTCTGAAGGTATTATATATCATCATTTAAGTTTTACTGGTAACATTGATTTAGTACTAAATATATTTTGATATTTTGTTGTGTGAAAAATTACTAATGACCTTAGATGAATGTGTTTGATAGCATATCATGCCATTGGCAATTAGGGGGGATTCATGTCTTACCGTTGACTTAAGGAATGCAATAAGTAGATTGTCAACATTTACAAGGTATGTGGTATGAAATGTTCATGTGTCAGAGACATAGATGTATTATATTCCATTTTAATTTTTCACTAAAGGTTCATACTAATTTACTATTCTTATATTAGGTGGGTAACCTCCAAGGATATCCATGAATGTGAAGTACCAAAATGGAAGAAGGAAATTGCAGAAATTGTATGTGTATTTGAGAAGGACCTCCCAACAAGTTTCATGGACCTACAAGTCCATTTACTTATACACCTATTTGATGACATTGAATTGGCGGGTGTCGTATCAATGAGGTGGATGCTTTTATTTGAGAGGTATATGAAAACTATAAAAATATATGTCCGACAAAAAGCACATTCAAAGGTTTGTATGGCTCAAGGGTATGTATTGAATGAATCATTTTTCTTCTTATTTGAATTCCTTGGTAAGGATTTTGAATATGGGCCATGCTTCTGGGATGAAGAATGAGCATCAGATATTATTGATGGAGAAAAACCACAATCTAATGGTGTTCAAGTAGAAATTAGTAAGTAAATTCATGATCATTAATATGATTGTTTTCCTTGCAATCATTAATTTTATCTGTAATTTATTTGTGAAATTAACTGAATAACATTTGGAGTTTGAAATAAACATGTTGACATGTAATAGGTGTAGACGAAAGTGAAATACTCAACAAGTTCATTATGTACCACATGGGATTTATGAGCAAATGGATTGATTTGTATGATAAAAAGAGAGAATAAGTGTTAGAAGCAAGGAGACAATTTAAGAGATCCAACCCAAGGAACACTCCACTTCCTAGTGATCTTCTTTGGGAAAGGGGCAAATATTACACTCTAGAATGGGTTACTAAACAAATTCAAAATCAAATAGAAGATGCATGTATAGATTCAAACATAACAGAAGATCAAATCAACATGTGTAGAGGATGTGAAAGAAAGGTACATTTGGAATTTTACAAAATGTTGTTTCCTTACAGTTTTGACACTATTAACTATTTTAATATTCATCATTATATTTGTTTTCACTGAAATAAATGGTCTTTCACAGGCAAGGAAATATCCCGCAATGTGGTAATATGGACAACATTATCATGTAGAAAGTGTATATGTAAAGAGACGGTCCTTTGATTGTGGCATCATGGTTTATTTCAAGCAATCCAGTCGAGCAAGCTCAAAGATAAGAATATTATTGAAGGGAATCTATAATATGTTGGAAAAATTCAAGAAATTATTGAGTTGGATTACCACTCTTTTAAATGTTGTATTTTTAAGTGTAGATGGTATGAAGCATTTGAGAGGACATGAAGACATGATACCCATAGTGGATTGTTTTCTATAGATTCCTCAAGGTTCCTACCGAAGGATAAGGAGCCTTATGTTGTACCAATTCATTGTGAGCATGTATTTCTTTAACACAAATAAGAAGCAATAGTGATCATTAATCTATTGATTCATAGTTTTTTGTGATAATATATGTGTTTATTAATAAATATTAGTGTTATAAGATATTTCTAATATATGTATGTCATTCATGTGCAAGTATTTTTCTATGAAGATATTTTGGACCCAAAATGGATATTTGTCATACATTAGGATCCAATATTAAGGCATGTATTTGACGATCCATCAGTGAATATTGAGAAAAACAATGATGTCCAACAAAATGAGAGAGATGGATTAGAGAACATCAAAGAAATTAGCATCCATGATGATGTTGAAGATGGTTATGTTCAGGCACAAGAAGACAACAATCTAGAGTTAGATGATTTTATGGAAGACAATTACAATATGGATGGTATAGGAAATGATGATCCAAATTATACATCCAGTAACAATATAGATGGTCTATAGTCAAATTTCAATGATGATGAAGATGATGCAAATCAAGAAGAGGATGATGATAATATTAAATACTTGAAAGAACATATGAACATTGACAATGATAAACTGGATGAAATTGTTGTAGACAATAATGTTAAGGACCAAGACTTCTAAATTTTCAAAATTATTTGTAATCCAGTTTTTAAAATGGCGTTGATTCTTATGGCCCAAACTTTCATGAAATGATTCAGTATTATTTTCGACGATACAAATTACTTTTGGAAATATCCTTAAAGTATTCAATCTTTTCTATGAATTGTTGGAAACAAATTTTAGGGTTACTTATATAAGAGTTAGCATGGTTAGTGGTCATTTATTGGAAATTGTTAAAAAAATATAATTAAATATATCTTATATGTAAATCAATGTAAATCCAGAAAATTAGGCTAATTAATGTATCTGAAGTTTATTCATTAATTTATATTTTAAAACAAATTGAAATATTTCACTAAGACTAAACCTAATACCTTAACCTTTATACCATATAACCCATAACCCCTTGAATCATGGAGGATATTGAAGATTATGTGGGGACATCAGACATCCTTGATTCTTGAAGCCCTCTCATACCATCAAGCAACATGTGCCTAGTATAACCATGTCAAATTTCGATGCATATAGGCACAACTTGGAGAAATTTCAATGTTGGCCTCATTCACTGGTAACCATGTAGGGTCGATTGATGTCATTAATCCCTTCACCTGATATAATCCCTAACCCATTACAAATTAAACCACTTGCATGTTGGACCCTATAAAATTCTTTTGGGCTATCTCAACTTAATAGAATAGTGGTTTATTAATCATTAGGTTTCGTTGTAAAGATGGGTATGTCAAGTTTGATCTTTGTTGGCATGGATGGAGAAATTGGGTCATGATGAATATGATGATGATGATGATGGAAATGATGAAGAGAATGATGTCCCTAAGTATTAAAAACCTCCCATACCATCAAGGCATGCGCCTAGTGTAAACATGTAAAATTACAACGTATATAGTCACATTTTGAAGACAAGTCAACATTGGCCCCATTCATTGCTCACTGTGTGAGGCCAGTGGATGACATTGGTGATGGGCATGTTGGAAGTTCCAATAAATTTAAAGAGAGTTCTGAAAAATATTATATAGAATGGAATGATGAATGATGACAATGAACGTTGATGAAAACATGGACAATCTAGAAGGTTATGTGGGGAAATCATACATAATTGAGTATTGAAACTCTCCCATACTGTTAATGCATGTGTCTAATCTAACCATGTCAAATTGTGACACATACATGCACAAATTGAATAAATTTCAATGTTGGCCCCATTCATTGCTCACTATGTGGGGTCAATGCATGACATTTGTGATGTGTGTATTGGAAGTTCCATGTCAAATTTCAAGATAGTTCTGACAGCGATTCTATATAATGGAATGACAAATGATGACAATGAGACGTGCATGATGAACATTGATTTAAATGTGGATGATCTCAAATATTATGTGAGGAAATCAATATGTATCCTTAAGTTTCGAAACCCTCCCATATCATCAAGGCATGTGTCTAATCTAACCATGTCAAATTTCGATGCTTACAGGAACAGATTGAATAAATTTCAATGTTGACCCCATTCGCTGCTCACTATGTGGGGTCGGTGCATGACATTTGTGATGGGTGCATTGGAAGTTTCGTGTCAAATTTCAAGATAGTTCCAAAAACGATTCTATATAAGGGAATGACAAACATTGAAAATGAGACATTTATGATGAATGTTGATGCAAATGTGGAATTTTGAAACCCTCCTTCAGTCTTGAAAACCCTCTCATACCATCAAGGCATATGTCTAGTCTAACCATGTTGAATTTCGATGCATACAGGAACAGTTTGAAGAAATTTCAACATTGGCCCCATTCACTTCTCATTGTGCAAGGTCGATGCAAGATGACATTTGTGATGGGTGCATTGGAAATTCCATGACATTTCAAGAGAGTTCTGACAAAGATTCTATAGATGAAAATGACAGATGATGAAAATGAGACATCCATTATATTGAACGTTGATGCAAACATGGACGATCTCAAATATTATGCGGGCACATCAAACATCCTTAAGTCTTGAAACCCTCCCATACCATCAAGGCAACTATCTAGTCTAACCATGTCAAATTTCAATGCATATAGGAACAAATTGAAAAAATTTCAACGTTGGCCCCATTCATTGCTCACTGTGCAGGCTCGGTGGAAGAAATTTGTGATGGGTGTATTGGAAGTTCCATGTCAAATTTCAAGATAGTTCTGACAACAATTTTATAGAAGGGAATGACGAATGATGACAATGAGATGTGCATGATGAACATTGATGCAAATGTGGACGATCTCAAATATTATGTGGGGACATCATACATCCTTGAGTCTTGAAACCCTCCCATACCGTCAAGGCATGTGTCTAGTCTAACCATGTCAAATTTCGACGCATGCAGGAACGTATTGAAGAAATTTCAATGTTGGCCCCATTCACTTCTCACTATGAGGGGTCAGTGAATGACATTTGTGGTGGGTGAGTTTGAAGTTCCATGATATTTCAAGAGAGTTCCAACAAAGATTCTATATATGGAAATGACAAATGATGACAATGAGACATTCATTATGAGTGTTGATGAAAACATGGACGATCTCAAAGATTATGTGCGGACATTAGAAATCCTTGAGTATTTAAACCCTCCCATACCATAAACGCATGTGTCTAGTCTAACCATGTTGAATTTCGATGCATACAAGCACAAACAGAACAAATTTCAACATTGGCCCCATTCACTACTCATTGTTGTTGAAATAATGTAACTGCAAAGTGTATTCTAATTATTATTGTTGTATTATTCATTAGATCAATCCCCTATTGTGGATTGATCATGTCGGTTATTGTAAAAGACCAAATCCCCCTTTGCGGATTGGTCAAAACACAATTGTAGTAGGCATAATAAGAAGTCATCCCCAGAATATATTAAAGAGGCCCCAAAATATATTAAAGGTGGTTATAACCACCTAGATTGAGAATTCGGCCCTTCCAGTGAAAAGACACCTCCACACGTGCCAGAGTTGTAAAAATAAGGAGGCTAGTGCCTCACTTAGACACACACTCACTTGTTCATTGAGAGACAAGTTTCGAAGCTACAGTTGGAGAAGAGAGAGAGAGAGAGGCACATTCTTGGAAGAGGAATTTTTGTATTTGTTTGAGTTATTTCTTGGCATTGTATTGGCTATCTATAATAAGGAAGTTTTGTTGGGTTTTCTCTCCCATGAGGGTTTCCCAGGATAAATCATGTGTCTCTTGTGATTGTGTATTTCTCAGTGATCCTATCTTATGCAATTGTTATCTAGTGAAATGAAAAGAAATATAATAATATCTTAAACCTTAACATGGTTTCAGAGCTAAGCTAAAGAGAGCATATTTCACAAGAGAAAGTGAAAAACATCACTGTTGTCGTACATGAAAATTAGGGCTTTTTGTTGATGAAGTATTTCAGCCCTAAAACCATCTAGAAAAGTGTTCCCTTCCTCAAGGATCACTTTGGCATCCTCAGCGCAAATTTTCAGTGGCTATATCTCTTGGAAAGTGAAACCCTAGTTTCACAAAGTACTAGAAGTATCAGAAAACCAAAGTACCAGAAGTACCGGAAGTACCAAAGTACCAGAGGTACCAGAAAACCAAAAGCACCAGTCTAGAAATCCACAGATCAAGTTTGGAGGGGTAAAAGTTGGATTTTCTCAGATCCAAACACACTAGGCTACTTGCCTCAGCCAAGCACACCTCCTGGTAAGTTTAGAATTTTATTTTGAGCATTTTCATTTTTTGGACATTTTCCTAGCTCCAGGTAAAAGATGTCTGCAAGAACTAAGCTTGTTGACAAGATGGAAGGTGTGGAAAACTTCCATGCCTGGAAGTATAGGATTGGTATCATTCTTGAAGAGAATGACCTAGCAAGATTCGTCAAAGAAGAAGTGTCAGAACCCGACAATGTTGGAGACAAAGCAAAGCATCAAAAGGAAACGATCAGGGCCAAAAGAATCATTGCAGATTTCAAAGATCACTTGATCCCTTCTGTGTCATCAAAGAAGACTCTGAAAGAAATTTTTTATGCCCTAAGAATACTATATGAAGGAAAGAACATAAACCGGAAGATGAATCTAAGAACTTAGCTTAATAATACAAGGATGTGGAGACGAGAATCAATCCAAGAATATTTCTCCAGAATATCTCGATTCAAAGAACAACTAGAAGATATTGGAGATGCTATAGATGAATATGAACTTATAATGACGGCCCTTAATGGTCTAACAAGACCTTGGGATTCATTCATCCAAACGGTTTGTGCCAGAATGGAGAAACTAAAATTTGACGGTCTATGGGAAGAATGCATTCAAGAGGAAACAAGAGTAGCTAACCGAGAGAATTTACTAGCAATAGATGAATATCAAGCCCTAGCTACTCACACCAAATAAGGAATAAAAAAGTATTACTTCCATAAAGAAACTCATAAAGAGTCTCATCCCCAAAACAAATTCAGTCATAAAGAATCTCATCCAAAGAGATTCCAGAAGAAAGGACAACAAAAGGAAACAAATTACACATCTGTCCAATGCTACCATTGTGACAAGATGGGACATATTGTGAGATATTTTATAGTAATATGAGAAGAATACAAGAGGAAAAATAAGAGGCACCATGCCCATGCAGTTGAAGATGAAGATCCACCCGCAAAGATGTTAAGAGAACAAATTAAAGACTATGTCTTAATCTCGGCCCTCTCAGGATCAGTAACACCTGGAGAGGACACTTGGCTCATTGATAGTGGTGCCTCCAAGCACATGATAGGTCAAAGAGATGTTCTCTCTTGCATTTCAAAAAATAATTTTTCTCATAAAGTTACACTTGGAGATGATTACCAATATCCCATCAAGGGAGTGGGAGAATCAAACTACAAACTTAATTCATGGAATTCAATGAAGATGAAGGACGTACTCTATGTACCAGGTTTGACAAAGAACCTACTCTCCATATCAGATTTAGGAAATAAAGGCTTCAGAGTTGCCTTTATAGATGGGGAAGTTCTTATGTGGGCTAAAGGAGAAACCTTGAAAGAAGCAATCGTCATTGGAAAAGAAGAAGGTGTCTTGTATAAGCTAAAGGGTCACTCAGAAGTAGCCATGACCCACGCCATTAAGAATCCATGTGAACTTTGTCATAAATATTATCCCACATCAACTACAAGGCATTACCGTATGTATGCAAAGAAGTTATAGTTCTACCCAAACTCAAGGTTGACCATGAAGGCTTGTGCAATGGATGTGCACAAGGGAAGAACATCAAGAACCCTTCTCCGGAGAGAGACAACAAAGCAGAAGGAGTCATAGAACTCATTCATTCAGATGCGTGTGGCCCAATTCCATCATCCTCCATCAATGGGTATGTATACTATGTATCTTTTATTGATGATTATTATCGTAAGACCTGGGTGTACTTTTTGAAATCAAAAGATGAAGTGTTCAGTAAATTCAAGGAATTCAAAGCCTTGATGGAGAATATTTCCAAAAGAAATATCAAGATACTCAAGTCATATAATGGAGAAGAATACACCTCAAAAGAGTTTGTGAACTTCTGCAAATATGTCGGGATCAAGAGGGATTTCACAACTCCCTATAATCCTTAACAAAACAGTGTAGCAGAAAGAAAGAACATAACAATAATGGAAGCAGTGAAGACCATGATCCATGATCAAGATCTTCCAATGTGCTTATGGGAAGAAGCAACAATGACAACCATAAATGTACAAAACTGATTGTCCCATAGTGCACTTGGGTTCAAAACCCCAGAAGAGATGTTCACCAGAAAAAAAAAACAGAGGTAAGCCATCTCAAAATATTTGGCTGCCCAATATTTATACATATTCATAAAGAGAAGAGAAACAAGCTGAAACCCTCAGGAAAGAAAAGAATACTTGTGGGATACTGTGAGGTCTCCAAGGCCTTCGGGATTTATATACCAGGTCACCATCACATTGAGATCAGCAGGGATGTGACCTTTGATGAAGATGCAATGCTCAAGAAATCAAGAAGATGCCAGCTTGAAGAAGTATATGAAGAGGAACTTGTAGCTCCCAGAGTTACAGAATCAGTGAGGGAGGTTCTCGGAGTTGCAGAACCACTGATGGAAGTTGTAGCTTCCCTTGATGAGGAAATTCTAGAAGAACATGACATAGTAGAATTTCAAGAACCTCCTCAGATGACTATCTCCCATAAGAGAAAGTTAGTTTGGGCTAGAGAGCTTATTCAAGATGGAGAGAAGTATGGTGTTCCTGAGGGAACCATGAGACAAGTGAAGACACCTAAGCCATTATCCAGTTATATGGCTTTGATGTGTGATATCCTTGAAAAGGATCCTACCTGCTTTGAAGAAGCCATTCAGAAGAAAGAATGGGCAGATGCCATGACAGAGGATTACCAATCCATAATAAAGAATGATGTATGGGAAATAGTTCCCAGACCGAAGAGTAAGGATGTGGTATCTTCCAAATGTCTCTTAAAAATAAAACATGCTGCTGATGGAAGTATTGAGAAGTATAAAGAAATATTTGTCACTCGTGGCTTTTCTCAAAAGGAAGGCATTGACTATGAAAATAAATTCTCTCTTATAGCCAGATACACCTCGATCAAAACTATCATAGCCCTTGCAGCTAGTATGAAGTGGAATTTGCACCAGATGGATGTAAATACAACCTTCCTAAATGGTGTCATCGAAGAAGAAGTGTATATAGATCAACCTCAACGATTTTAAGTTGAAGACAAGAAGACTCATGTCTGCAAGTTGAAGAAGGCTTTGTACGGATTGAAGCAAGATCCTAGAGCTTAGTATGCCACGATAGACAGTTTTCTAATGAGCTTGAGCTTTACTAAGAGTAAAGAATATTCTAACCTCTACTTCAAGGTTATGAATGATGAGACCGTGATATTGTTTGTGGATCACTTATTCTTAACCAGAGAAGAAAATCTCATCACTGAATGTAAGAAGAAGCTCGCTTCAGAATTTGAGATTAAAGACCTTGGCCTAATGCATTATTTCGTAGGTCTTGAGGTATGGCAGAGCCCAGAGAGAACATTCCTTAACCAAGAGAAGTATGCAGTCGAAATCCTGAAGAGATTTGACATGTTAGAGTGCAAGTCCATGAATACACCCATGGAAATGAAGCTGAAGCTTCTGGTCGACACTTTGTCAAAATTGATTGATTCCACGCTATATAGACAGATCATTGGATCATTGATGTACCTGATAAACACCAAACCAGATATTTGTTTTGTCATGAACACCTTGAGTCAGTTTCTGGTAGAAACTAGACATGTTCACCTAGTTGTTGCAAAACATGTGATGAGGTACCTTAAGGGTACATTAGATTGTGGTCTTAGCTATGATGGAGATCATGATTTCACACCAAGTGGGTACATTGATTCAAATTGGGATGGAAGTCTTTCTGACAGGAAGAGAACTTCAGGATGTTATTTCATTTTGGGATCATCCATGATCTCATGGAAGAGTAGGAAGAAATCCAACATTTCTCTCAGTACAACGGAAGAATAATACATTGCTGCTTGTTCTTCCAGCTGCGAAGCTATATGGCCTCATAAGTTATTGACTGGTCTATTCGACCTAGAGATGGAAGCAACCATGATCCTATGTGACAACTAGAGCTACATAAAGATGAAAGAGAATCATGTATTTCATGACAAATTGAAGCACATAGAGATTCGATATCATTACATCCATGACATGGTGTAGAGAGGAGCCATAAATCTCCAATATGTTAGCACGGATAAACAGGTTGCTGATGTTTTGACCAAGCCTCTATCTCATGTAAATTTTGAGCACTTTCTAGATAATATTGGTATAGTCCAAAAGGACCTCCCTTGAAAGGGGGATTAGTGTTGAGATATGCTAGGCTAGTACTGTTCTTCCAGCTTAATTGTTGTGACGTAAATCCAGTCTAGATTGTTGTGTTGAGATATGCCTAGTACTTTGCTTCCAGCTTAATTACTGTGACGTAAATCCAATGTATATTTTCGTGATTGAGATATGCCTAGTATTGTGCTTCCATCTTAATTGTTGTGACGTAAAGTCGGTCTAGATTGTTGTGTTGAGATATGCCTAGTACTGTGATTCCAGCTTAATTGTTGTGACATAAAGCCAATCTAGATTGTTGTGTTAATATATGCCTAGTACTGTGCTTCCAACTTAATTGTTGTGACGTAAAGACAATCTAGATTGTTGTGTTAAGATATGCCTAGTACTGTGCTTCCAACTTAATTGTTGTGATGTAAAGCCAATCTAGATTGTTGTGTTGAGATATGCCTAGTAATGTGCTTCCAGCTTAATTGTTGTGATGTAAATCCAATATAGTACTATGATTCCAGCTTAATTGTTGTGACGTAAAGCCAACCTAGTATTGTGCTTCCAGCTTAATTGCTATGATGTAAAGCCAGTCTAGTATTGTGATTCCATCTTAATTGTTGTGTAGTGTGCCAACCTCGTGCTGTGATGATGAGCCAGCCTCGTGCTGTGATGATGTGACCAGCCTCGTACTGTGATGATGATGTATTAGTTTTATACTAATCCATATTGATGCAGATGATGATTTCATTCCACTAAGAATGACGTGGATGCCGATGAGAAAAAATTTCTATGATTTATAGATACACTAGTTAGTTGTTATAACCTTAATTTGCACCATACATGCTTACCTGGCATTAGGTCATCTCAGATCCCTTCTTTGCCAAAGCACCGCTGAATAACTCTTTAAAAAAACTCTTTAATAAGGTCCCACATGCCCTAATCCATTACTACATGCGCGTACACGATGGCTGACCTAAAACAGTCCACGTGGACCTACAAAAGCACGAAAAAAGGAAAGTTGTCGATGGAACACACAACTTTGGGTGAGTTAACTGAATCTTCCAACCATGCATGGCCGAGGGTTTGTCCAAATGCCTAGCTTCTTCTAGCCTATAAAAGAAGGGTTAGGGGTCCTATTTGGGAGAGGAGAATAATAGTAAAGAAACTCTACCCAATTGTACATTCCCATTGTCCCAACCCTTTAGCCATCCTTATGCAAAGAGAGATAAAAAGAAATCAGCCCGTGTGTACACGCGTGCAGTAATGGATTAAGGCGTGTGGGACCTTATTAAAGAG
>JASDQU010751566.1:13678-25136 GCA_032191745.1 Picea mariana
GACCGGATTATATCGAGACAACTCTTGTCGTATTGGATGCATTCCTTTTGATCAAATTCCAAAATAAATGCAACATTGTAAGTATATTTTGGATTGGGAGATAACTTATACATTACTTGGAGGTGTTCTGGTCAGAAAGAACCAACAAAAACCTTACGATGGTTGATGATGATCCTGGTCTAGAAGTCGTTGGTTTCCAAGGCCCAGCCTATCATGTCGTTAGACGACATTAGTCTCAACTGTGTTGCTATTTTGTGTAGTTTCGACTGCATTATATATTTGAGTTTAGATGCATAAGTATTATCTTCTTCATCACCAGAATCCTCTATACATTTTAGGATTTCTTGTTCCAGTACCTCGAACACCTGTGTCCAATATTTAACAATGTCTATGGCTTGTGACATGGTGTCCTACAGAATGTTTGCATTCAGATTTGAATCCTCGCCAGCCGCATTAAGATTCTTCATCATTTTCCATGGTGCCATGATCTCTAAGAAATTGAGTGAGGTTACCTGTTGTAGAGAAAAACTGTGAGCTTTTCAAACTGATAAAGCTTGCTAATTGCAGAAGGTGAAAATGAATTCGAAATCCAATTGTTTTTATTCAAATCAGATACATTGATTTTCATATAGCTTTACTAAGGAAAAATTTATTAACTTTAATGTATAAGTCTACCTGGTGATCCACAATCCGCGTTTGAATCATTACCATTAATTAGTCATAAATGCCATTAATATTCGACGGTCCGTGTTCGGGAATTTTGGATGAGACAGACTGAGATTTTCCCGAATCCCGAATCTACGAAGGTTAATCCCTGGATAATCGCTTTAACTCTTAATTAATCATGTTAAAAAGGCGTGTCAATTTTGAGTGTTTCGGGAGTTTGGACTTCAAGAACTTTAAATGTATCTCAAGAGGAAATTACCAAAACCCGAAACTACAAAGTGATTAATTATTTGGTAATCGATTTTAAGTCTTAATTAATCATATTCAATTTTAAACATTTCGGAAATTAGGACTTCAAAGATTTTAGGATACGATAGAGGATAAACATTTGAACTTTGAAAGCAAAGTCATTAATTATATCTTGACCATGATTAACTTAATTAATTAAATCTTAATACTTTAGTCTTTTGATGCTTCGGTGATTCGTGAATTCATTATTTGTTAAAATCCCGAAGGATCATCCTCCTTAGTGACCTGTTAGATGACGTCATTCTAGATGACGTGTCAAGAAAAGGGGGCGCCACTTGTTACTTGGAATCGTATGAATCTTCAAGCGAAAGTGTCAAAGGTGGGTTCCATGTGTCAACTAAGGGAAAGCTCAAAAGATACACGTGTCCTACAACTTGCGCCTTTTAAAAGGATTATGAAAATTTGTGAGAAGACTTCTTTGGGTTTTAGAGCTTTGGGGTTCTTATTGTTAAGACTTGCTAAAATACCCGAAGTGCGGAGCTCCGAAGTGACCGTTATAGATTTACCTCTTTAAAGTTTAGGTGGCTCCAGAACTCTGGGGCTACTGGGATCGTTTGATTGAACGGGAGAACTCATCAACAACAAACATTGTGCGCGCCTTATTATTAACTAATCAACCATGAATTTCATTTGAAATTAAAATGTTGTTTACCAAGCTTTCACTTTCTTTGGCTAAAATCATATTTTCATTTGGTGAAAAATAAAAATTTCAAAAGTTCAGAATTATATGTGTTCCAACAGAGGGGATGTATACCATAACCCAATTGTGTTAGAAGTGGCTCTGGCTCAAGAAAAACCACCCAGTCCATTCGAGATGAGTCTAGAATGGTTAAAGGAGGAATATTTTGTAAAAAATATCAAGGATGTTTGGAAGCCCTATAATGATCATCTAAAAGCATTGAATTCATTTCAATTTCAAAAAAGTATGAAAGAATCGAAGAAGGTAACAACCCAATGGGATAAGGAAAAAAAAGAGATAAAAGGATTCTAAAAGAAGTGGAAGTAGGCATAGAGACCCTGTATAAGAGTGAAGGACTTGGATACCTAATTGGGACTCAAAAGTTGGAAGTAAAGCAACTGGAAGAAAAAAATAGGAATATCTTACTAGAGAAAGAGAATGGATTAAGAGCAGGGCTATTTGGCTACAAGTAGGTGATGAAAACTCCAATTTATTTTATTGATATGCAAATGGTAGAAAAAGCATCAACTTTGTATAGAATATTGACAAAAGAAATAACAAGTGGGCTATAAACTTTAAATACATAGTAGATTAAGGAGTCAAATATTTCTCCAATCTCTTCAAAGAGGACTCTCGAGCCACAAATTTTGAAGTAATAGGGATCCCCAAGTCTTTCCCCAATTTTTTAAACAATGAAGATAATTTGGAGCCGATGAAAGAAGTTAGAAAAGATGAATTGTTCCAAACCTTACAAAGTTTCCAAAGGGACAAAATCCTAGGGATAGATGGCCTACTTGTGGATTTTTTCCTAGGATTCTATGACTTCATTGAATAAGACTTAAGGAGGGTGGTGGAGAGCAATAGAAACATAGGAAAAATGCTTGGGGATTATAATGCTACGTTATTTTATTTGATCCCAAAAGAGGACAACCTGAAAACTTTTGAAACGTTTTGGCCAATATCCTTATGCATCTACAAAAATGTTTCAAAGGTCATATCTAGAATACTAAGAAATTTTTTATAAAAAAAATTCTCGAGTGAATAGTTTGGATTTCTAGAAGGATGAAAAATCCATGAAGAAGTTTGGATAGAACAAGAAATCCTTCACTCAATCAAGACCAGAAATAAAAGATCGATGATACTCAAAGTGGACCTTTCCAAGGCCTATGATAAGGTAAGTTGGCTTTACCTGAGATTGATCCTCATTCGGTTAATTTTTTGTCATAACTTTATGGTATGGATGATGATTTGCATTACCTTTGTATCCTTCGTTGTCTTAATCAATGGGGAAGTACCCCATTTCTTCAGACCACGTAGGGGTTTCAGACAAGGATTCCCCCTCTCCCCTCTCCTATTTATTCTAATAGTGGAAGGGATGATTATATTATTAAAAGAGGCATAAAAAATGGTGGCTTCAAAGGGATTCACATTAGTACTGCATGCAATATCACACATCTCATGTTTGTGGATGATATTTTGATATTATGTGAACGTTCTAGAAGGATAGTCGAGAATTTTAAAAATATATTAGACTTATTCTGTAAAGCTATTGGTAAGATAATAAATCTTGAAAAAACCACTCTGTCCATGTGGGACATTCCAAAGTTGATACATAAACAAGGAAGTATATCCCACTCGCTCCACCAACATAGATACTTTGCGGAAGTTTACTTTTTAGCTCTATTCTTAGTGTTTTATAAAGAGATATGTCTTCTGAAGCTACCATGATTATTCTCTACCCTATATAAGGATCTCTCTTCCTGTCCTGGATACAAGGCCTTCTCATGGTTATAACCTGAACACCACAACCACTAGATAGCAATGGTAAATAATAAGTGAAATAACTAATCAACAAGACTTTTCAAATACTTTGAATCCCAATGGTCCAACCAATGTATGGTCTCTACTCTGAATAACATGCTGTCTCGTGTGCCAATCCAATTTTTGAGTTGAATTTATGGGATGTACTTAGTATTTTGTATACTCTACCCAAAATTAAAAATAATGATGAATGATTATCATTGTGCCTGGCCTCTTCAGGGTCTTCAACCTGCTTTCTACAACCACTGATCTCTATGAATAAATCAACAAGGCTTCCACTCTGCAAGAACCTTTGTTTCTTCAAGTGCTTCAAAAAGAATACATTGACAATGGTTATATCCTAGTTTGGCCACCTAAGTTTTTATTTTGATGTGATGTTACAAAGTGTAAAAGAAGAAGATAACCTTTTTCTAGCTTCGACGCTTCTTGCACCCACTTATGAACATACAAATTGTTATATGAGGAGGAATTCAAAGGGAATAATGGTTACCACTGGAGGAGGATATATTGTGAGTATCCAACCACAATTCTCCAACGATAGAAAAATGATGCTCGATTTTCCATGAAACATCATTTTAGTCTACAACGTGGACACTAGTGTGTTTGTAACAGAGTGTGTAGGCCATAGAAATATAGTCACGGAAATCATTACTATACCTATCAGTGAACCAAAATTCAGTTTGTTCACAAAATATGGCCAACATCTTTGGATGTGACATTATGCCTTTCGAACTTCAATTCTTCCATGTTATTAAAAATAGTGTAGGTTTCCCATCATGTTGTTTCTTTGGTAATTCCAAATGTTTTAGAGTCTATTTGTCCACAATGATGTGTATRCACTTATTTCATTCGAATGGAAAGAGAGACACCATGACAATATTGATGACTGATTTCACCCAACTAAGTGGTGAGTCGACCAAGTAATGAATTTCTTACCTTATTTTGGCTATCCRCAATGCATTCCTTATTGTGGTTGTGTTGGTAATTTGGTAACAAAATAGTGRAAAAATATTGCATTGAATTGAATGCTTGGCTTGTACAAATGASATCTCCAGGAAAAGAGATAAACATCACCAAGATCCAAGTTGCCATCGAAAATCTCCAATTGACTAGCAATTTAGCAAAATCAACCAATAAAGGAACCTAATCAACCAACAGTTGGAATATAAATCAATTGAACTAACAAAGAAGAAATTACATCTAAAGGCCATGCCTCTATGAATATGTATCTCTAGGACTGCGTATGAAATCACAAGGGTGGTGTTCATGCTTGAGGGTGAGTTAAAATGCTAGGTAGAAATTGAATCACCCAAGTGAGTGATAAATTATAGTATAGGTGAACAATTGTAGTGATTAATAGTGGTCTAGGGTATGAATATCCCTAGAGGGAAAGACAACATGCCAAGTAAGAGATGAATTGATCCAAACGCTAGCCATCCACCCGGATTCAATAAAAAATCGATCACATTTCATAAAATTATTAAAATCCAAATTTGGAAACTTCCTACGGAAAGGCAATAGAAAAATTCTAAAATCCATCGATCTCACACTTCGATAAGAATTGGACGAAGGGCATTTTGGAGCTGTTGTGATTCTTCATTTCCAATAGAATTCAATTACAAGTGGTAATTTAAACTAGAACTAAACAAATACATAGATATTAATCAATTGTAAAGAATTAGCTCTGATCTAGTCATTCATACAAACAAATACCTCAACAACAAACATAACAATCGGTGACAATGAACACAATTTTTCACCCTCGAAACCCAAATGGGAAAACCAACTTTGAATGGGGATGAGTTTATTCATTTTGGCAGTCTTTGGTACAAATATTTCATGGCACTCTACCCTCTTCCTCTCTTGGCAAAAAAAAATACCCATTGAGAATGAAGGTGAAGGGGGAAATAATGAGAGTTGGGGGGTGGGGGTAAGGGGAAGGAAAACAACCATGCCCCCTCATTTCCCCTTCCTCAACCTTCTCTCCTATTTTTATTTTTTTCAATCTTTTAGTTATCCCATTTTTCCTAGTCACTCTCATTTTGGTCTTATTCAACTTTACATTTACATTTCTTTACATAGTTTGCTTAACCTTCTTAAATAACTGAATTGCATTCTAGATACCAAGTCTTACACCCATGGATCTCAAATTGAATTATAGGAACGTGGCTTGCTTCTTCTAGAAATATGCCTCAATATGGCCTTTCCTCTTACACAATGAGCAAGCTTTTGAATACCAACAATTGATAGTGTTGTGGCCTTTCCTCTTGCAATAGTGACAAACAAGGAATGTCTTGTTTGAGGTAGACCTCTTAGTATTATTCTTCTTATTTCCTTGGCTGATTGGTTTGCTTCTTCCTCTAAGTGATGGTGTAGCCTGATTCTTCAAGCTATTATGATCACTAATTCCCTTCTTCAATCCACCATAAGAAGGATGAGGTGGTAGTGGAATTCCACCTTCACTTACCATTTCTACTTCTCTTGATGAGTAGTCCAACTTCAACATGTCTTTCACCTTCATGAAAATTATCTTCATGATCATAGGATTTTCACTTCTACCATTAAATCCCAGGCCTTCATGCTTGACCCACGGCGTGGCTAAAATGGGGCTCAAGATGTTGTGTACCCTCTTTCCTATACCATGTCCATCATAACCCATCTTCCTTAGGATATTGGAACCGATTCCTCTTGTATTCTTTTCAAATTCACCAAGTTTATCTTGAGAAATGTTCAAGGAAGGTAAGCATACCGAAGTGGTCTCTATCATGGTGTCGGCTGAGGTAGTGGTAATGGATGGTGGCCTTGCTTCCTAGTGTTCTTGGACATTGACTTGGAGCTTTTCCAAGGCCTCCTCTTTCTCTTCCAACTCTTGTTGCACCTATTACATTATCTTTATGAGCCTATATTCTTTCCATCTATCCATCTAGATGACCTTCTCACCAAGGTATACAAGCTACAGTTTGTGCTTCTCCCAATCTATCATGACTACATTGAGGGAGTCTTGACATTATTCAAACTTCTTCTTTAGCAATGGAAACCATTTGGAAGAGGTATCAAGGTTCTTCTCCATCTCTACTATCCTCTTTTTGAACATCTATACCTAATCATTCAGTGTTCGTTCTCTTCTCAAAGTTGAGCATTTCTTACCCTTAAGTCTTCCAATTTTTCTTTGCTTGTTTTACCCATGCTGAGGTATGCAATGTTCTCTTCAAAGTTCTAGTAGTTGTGTCATAGTATAGGATGCAACTACTTTGATATTTTATGATCCATAAATGAGGGACTTATATCCCACTTGCTTCACTAACATAGATCCTTTATGGAAGTTTAATTTTGATCTCTATTCTTAGTGTTTTATAAAGAACTCTGTCTTTTAAAGCTACTAGGCCTATTCTATACCCTATACGAGGATATCTCTTCCTCTCCTGGCTGCAAGGCCTTCTCTTGGTTGTAACCTGCACACCACAACCACTAGCTAGAAATGGTAAATATTAAGTGATATCACTAACCAACAAGACTTACCAAATACTTTGAATCCCAATAAGCCAACCCATGTCTAGTCTCTACCTTGAATAACTTTCTATCTTGTGTGCAATCAAATATCTTAGTTGAATTTATGGGATGTACTCAAGCTTTTGTATACTCTACCTAGTATTAAAAACAATGTCAAATGATGGTCATTATTCCTGGCCTCTTCGGAGTCTTTGATCTTCTTGCTACTTGCTACCGCCACTAAGCTTTGTTTCAAAATCAACAAGGCTTTGAATTTGCAAGAAACTATATTTCTTCAAGTGATTAAAAAAGAATACATTGACAATGGTTATATGCTATTCTGGCCACTTCAATTTTTATTTTGATGTGATGATACAAAGTGTAAAATAAGAAGATCACCTTTGTCTAGCTCTAGGGATTCTTGCACCCACTTCCAAACACACAAATTGTTATAGGAAGAGGCATTCAAAGGGTATAATGGTTACACTTAAGGACAATATCTTGTGAGTATTCAGTTGACATTATCCAACGATAGAAAAAGGATGCTCTATTATACTAGAAACATCATTTTAATCTACAATGTGCTAACTAGTTTGTTGGTAAATAAAGTGTAGGCCACACAAGACTAGTCACAATAGTCATTGCTATACCTATCATTGACTCCAAAATTCAATTTGTTTTCCAAAGTTGGACAACATATTTGGATGTGACATTCCATTGGGAGTTCAATTTTTTTCATGTTATTACAATTTGTATAGGTTTCCCATCATGTGTTTTCTTTGGTAATTCCATATGTTTTGGGGTCTATCTATCCACAATGATGTGTATGCACTTCTTTCATTTGAATGGAAAGAGAGACACCATGGCCATCTTTTTGACTAATTTCGCCCAACTAAGTGGTGATTTGACTAGGTAATGAATTGTTTACCATGTTTTGGTTATCCACAATGCATTCCTTATTGTGAATGCATTGGTAATCTGGTAACATGGTAAAATATTGCACTGGATTGAATGCCTGGCTTGTATGAATGAACTCTCTAGGAAAAGAGATAAACATCACCAATATCCAAGTTGACCATGGAAAAGTTCCAATCAACTAGCAATTAAGAAAAATCGACCAACAAAGGAACCCAATCAACCAACAATTGGAATATCAAGCAATTCAACTAGAAAAGAAGAAATTCCATAAAAATTCCATGCCTCTCTGAACAGTATCTCTGGGAATATGTATGACCACACAATGGCTGAGTGCAGGATTGAGAGTGAGTTAAAATTCTAGGTAGAAATTGAATGTCCCAAGTGAGTGATAAATTTTATTCCAGGTGAATGGTTGCAATGATTAACAATGGTCTAGGTGATGCATATGGATAGAGGGAAATCCAACATGCCAAATAAGAGATGAACCAATCCAAAGGCTATCCAATTGCCCATCTTCAATAAAAAAATCGCCAAACATTCATAAAATTATTAAAATCTAAATTTGGAAACTTCCTATGGAAATGAAACATGTGAATTCTAACATCCATCTATCTCAGATTTCGATGGGAATTGGATGATGGGCATTCCAGAGCTGTTGTGGTTCTTCATGTCCATTATAATTCAATTACAAGCAACAATTTAAACCATAACTAAACAAGTACATAGATATCAATCAACCACAGAGAATTATCTTTAATCTACACGTTCATACAAATGAATTCCTCAACAACAAATCAATGACAATGAACCCAAATGGGAAAACTAGCTTTGAATGGGGATCAATTTCTTCATTTCGATAGTCTCTAGTACAAATGTTTCATGGCACTCTACCCTCTTCCTCTCTTGGCCAAAAAAACACCCATTGAGAATGAAGGTGAGGGAGGAAATAGGGAGAGTTGGGAGGGGGGAGGGGTTAAGGGGAAGGCCAACCACCATAACCCTTCATTTCCCCTTTGTCAACCTTCTCTCATATTTTCATTTTTTTTATTATATTTTAATTAGTGAAATTTTCCTTCTCATTCTCATTTTTGTCTTATTCAACTTTACATAGTTTGCTTAACCTTCTTCAATTTCCGAATTGCATTCTAGGTACGAATTATTACACCCATTCATTGGTTCAAATCCATTTCATATCAAGAGCATGAACACAGATATTTCTCCCAACTACATCCTTACCAAGCAATTGATATAGATCAAGGACTAAAGTATTTGGGTTTCCACTTGAAACATAATATGTATAAAGATGGTGTTTGGAAATGGCTGATTGCCAAAGTATAAAATAATATAAACCACTACTACAATCGGTGGCTCTCATAAGGGGGAAAATTGGTACTTGTTAAAGTAGTATTGGAATCCATACTAGTATATTATATTTCATTGGCTTGGGTCCTGAAAGGTGTATTGGAGAAAATTAGGAAATTGTGTCATAAATTCATCTAGTTAGGAGATAACAAAAAGAAAGGGCTTATGCTGGCATCCAGGAAAAAAATGGCAGATCCAAAATAAAATGGAGGATAGGGCCTAAAAACCCTATTCCTATTCTTTGAGGCCCTAGCTACAAAAAATATATGGAGGTTGTTACAAGGGAAAGGCCGGCGGGTCCAAGTAATTAGAGACAAGTACTTGTAACCAACCACAATTAATGAATGGGTTAGGAAACTGGTGAAACGAGCACATAATGCATCAATTATTTGAAAATAAGTGAACTTATCCTTCCATTTGGTTGGTAATTGGATGATATGGACGGTGGACAGAGGGGATAAAGTCCATATTGGACTCGATCCTTGGATAGGTAGTGTTGACACACAATTTCACACCCAAAAGTGAATAGTCTTAACACTTAAATGGAGACATGTGAAGTTAGGAGGATGGCCATTGCCACCTAACCATCACTCATTTTCAATTTAGACAAAGGGAAAACCTAAGTCAAGGGGGGGTTCCTTACGGTTTATAGGCTCACTTCTTATAATGTGGAGTGGAGCAAAGGGATCTTAACGACAATGTATCAAAATGAAAATGGGAAACATTAAAGGAGTTGGGGATGATGGATGAAAGGGATCCAACACCTTATTTATTAGGACATGGATTCATGGATGCAATCTAAGAGGGCACTCTAATGGTTAGTGGCTATAGACATACAATACTACATTATCTACAACTTATCATAACTTGGTAAGCAATATATCACAAGAAATATGGGTAGGGACTTACAATAGGAGCTCCACTACCAAGTTGACTTATAAGGAAAAGTCATGCTTCACTCATAAATACATTTAGGCTTTAGAACCCTCCCCTCCAAGGCTAGGTGCAATATTTCACTCTTCAATATGAGGTCTAGGGTTTGATTCCTCAACCCTATAATCAAAGGATACCAAATACATACTAGAACATATTCCACACATACAAGATTGTACAAACAATAGAAACCACAAATTAAACAACAAAGTTACCTTACTCCAATTCTTGTAGTGATTTAAGTTTCTTCCATTCAATAGCTCCCCAGTGAAAAATGGAGAGAGAAAACCTTTATATAGGTTTTAGCTAAACTCTCCCTTACAATAAAATATTATCTTACAACACTAACTGAATAAAAGGGGGCAAATTAGATTAATAGCCCATAGAAATATTCTTGCATACAATGCTCTAGATTATTTTAGTGCCACATGTCAGGTTCCTTCATCCTTATCTTCATGCAAAAGAAACATCTAGATGTCATTATTCCTCCTCATCTGCAATGCGCTCTCCATGATATAACTACATCAATAAAATAATATAATTTCCAAGTCAAATGAGGTAGATTGATTTCCCAAATGTGTGGATGGATACCAAGTGTAGAAGCCTCCTCATGAGGGAACTCTCCAAGAAACAACCACCTCCAAAAAATAACACTACTTGGTAAAACGAGTGGGGCACATTTTAATGGTTTTCCATGTGTAAAGCCTCAAGGATGAAGGCACTCTTCTAGATATGAATGCAAATTCCAAGTGTCTTCATTAGTTAACTCTTCTATAATATTTTTTAACCAAGAAACCAACAAAATATCTCCTCTAGAAAGTGCACCCTTGGTACTTGTGCTTTGTGGACAACTTACTTGAAATAAAACAAATAGAATTGTGCTTTGAGTCCACATTTAAACCTTCATCATCCATGAATTCACCCTATAAGAGAGAGAATGGGTGTGCCCTTGAAAAGTGCACATATTTGAAAATTCAAACCATGAAGAATTCAAGAAGGAAGTGCTCCCTTGAAATTTGTGCAATGTGTCCAAGTTACAAGTCACTTCACATGTGTGTAAATGTCTAAACAAGGGTAAGTGGGTCCTCATAGTGGGGAAAAACACCTAGTGGCCTAGGGAAGCATGTGATGAGGTGTAAATAATGATGTGGAAGGATAAAACCTTAGGGTGCATGGATAATAGCTCATAGTCAAACATGAGGACCAAATAATTCCAAAAAACTATTGACATGACAAAGCTAGCATGTGTGAAAAGGGATATTTTGAGGCTAGGGAAAATTG
>JASDQU010751567.1:0-10199 GCA_032191745.1 Picea mariana
TTGTGGAATCATTCGATCAGAGGTCAATGATGTAAACCCACTGTCGAACGTGAGGAGGCCTGCCATTAAGGAATGCAAGTCCCAAAGTACTAATTAGTTTCTAAGTCTAGTTCCCGGATAATGTGTTGAAGTCGACAGGAATGGACTCGTCGAGGGAGGGCCTTGATGTATCCCCCATCAACGACGCGAAACAGACATAGAGATGTAGTTGGTAGATCAAACGGACATGGACTGACACAGGTTTTGAGGCAAGATATTTGGGATGGATGACTCTCGAGGTGGATACTTCCCTTGAACACTGGGGCACAACAGCAAAACATGACATGGACCAAAATTGTGCGATGGATACTGTGACTTGCGTCGGGTGACCCACAGGAGTGAAAGGAAACTCAAAGATTGGTTCAGTGCAGAGGTTCAGCAGATTATGATATGAGCGAATAGCAAAGTGTCGTGTTCAAGGGCGACTCTAAGAAGTGCTAGATGGTGTTCTCAAGAGACTGCTTGGCTTGCTCCTTTCAATTTTTCCCCCATCCAGATAGATGAGTACCTCTTTTTAATTTAGGGAGCTCGAGGAGGATAACACATGCTCGATATAACTCACCTTCGGTAAGTTCCTCTTCCTTTGTTTAAAGAACCGGAAGAAGTAAGGGTTCGTTCCCATATGGGCCTGTCGATGTGTGTTTTAACGAGCCCAAAGACAGAAAACTCGAAGGTTCTTCGGGATTATAGAGTTTGGAAAAACACTTAAAAGAGAACTCTCTCAGTTCCTTTTTCGTACAGTAGTCCATCTAGACCGAAAAAGGGTTAAACTATCGCTCGAAAGATGCCCTTTCCAACCTTTTTGACGAGTGTGAAAGGAAGCAAGATCACTTGACAATCTTTTCATATTTAGAGAGTCTGAAAAGGGTTTAAAAGAGACTCCAGGGGGGTTCCTTTTTCGTGTGATCGTATCCGTACGGGTCCGAAAAAGAGATAAAAGTTTACCCGGTTGCGTTCTCATATTGTCGAGCTCGAGAACGAACTAAGACTATGCTCATAAGCACGACAAGGTGAAGGATGCATTAGGATTTCCAATAGCCTACGATGCCAGAAACTATAAAAAAGAGATTAGTGAAGCCATTTCCACCATCAGAGAAACCCAAAATGACCATACCTTATGAAAAATGAAATTTTATAAATATGAATTGATTTGAAAAACTCATTTACCATTTCATTTGCAAGGATTTCGTGGAGTGTTCGAGAATCTCAACTGGAGAAAAACTTGTTCTTCTCGTTGTCGGAGCTACGATTGATCGTTTCGCACACCGTTCGAACCAGGTAGATGTTCGTTCTTATCTCTTTCAATTGCATGGTTTCGAGTTGATTTTCGTGGCATAATTAATTTAAAACACAAAGCCCTAGGTTGTCCATTTTGAACCAAATCGGCCCCCTTTTAAAAGTTAATAAAATGGGGGGAATTGTTCATGAAAATGTATTGGAAAATGGTGGTTAAGATGCCCACACTTTAACCATTGATTAGATCGACCATTTTGACCAAAGAAATCTGCAAAAACTCCCCTCATGGGCCCACACACCTCCTCAAAACGTTTTTCATTTTTACCATGTTTTAATCATTGTTTAGTAAATATTTAAGGGTGTGGTGGTTAAAAATGATGATTGGTTACCTTTAGATGTCATGGGCATTTGTTTTCATGTTTTAAAATGCATTTTGAAAATCGCCGAAATAAAAAAAACGTGGGGAATGATGAAAATTTTGAATTTTTGTTTTGTAGGTATATTCGGCAATCATGATCGAGTGGAAAGAGCGGGAACACGAGATGGATGATATAGCCACTCTACGGAGTCCCCATACGTGGGCCGCTCTGAGGGCATGTGGTTTGCTCAAGTTTTTCAAGCTACAAAAGATGAAAAGCGAGGTTCTACTGCTTGAGCATATCATTGGTCTTTGGGACATCACGGAACAGGGATTTCGTATTGGTACACAGCTCCTGACCATCGAGTTGGAAGATGTGTACTTTCTGACCGACCTCTCAAAAAGAGGGGTCCCCATAGCTTTTACAGGGCAGAGGGCATTACCTGAGCAGGTGGACGTGTATTTGGCACATCATTGTGTTCCGGGAGCAAGGTTGGTAGGGGGCAGGATCCCTATCAAGGATATACGGGATATGCCTCTTCGATCCATATTGTTTTCTATCACTAGCGCGACTGGTAGCACTAGTGCTCATTTGGCTTCGAGGTCACAGGTGGCCTACGATGTTCAGTGTTTAGAGCCAACATTTTTCAATTGGAGTGCAGCGTTCCTTCGGAATGTGAAGGAACAAATCTCTCGGTGCAGGAACGGCCAAAAACAATTTGGCTACGGCTCATTCTTAGTCTCATTTTTCTTGGAGYGCATCCCTCAGATGCAGCCTCAGATTGCGCTGGCAGTACGACCAGTGGATGAGCCTCGGATGGAGAGGTGGACTAGCCTATCTCCGAGGTTAGTTTCAGAGTCAGAGTTCCGTTTTACTGGTGATTTCTTTGCCTGGTTGAGGCGGCAGTACCTCTGGATTGAGGACTTCCCGTACGCCGATGTGGACTTCCGCGAGAGTATGGATTTGATTTTTCTTGAGAGGGAGGATTGGGATGAGTCAGGTAAGAGACTAAGCCATGCCTTGTCTATTTTTGTTTTTAAGTTTTTGATGTATATGTCTTTTTTTTGGGTATGTAAGAGAGTGTTAACAGATGTTTTGTCTTCAATGTGCAGACAAGGGAGAAGTACGCCCAGTGGATATTCTAGTGCCAGGACGTCGTGGCGATGCCCCAGTTGTAGCAGACCCAGTAGTACCGGCGGCGGGCCTCTGGGAGGTTGAGAGGAACCTCCAGGGCCTTACGATGGGTATCCCTCCTTTGCGGAGGGGGGGCGTGCCTTTGCATCTACAGCGACACACCGTAGGGGTGCCAAAGAATATCAATTCTCTGTTGAGGTGTGTAGTACGTGCAGTAGTGTGCTACTCACAGCACAACGTAGTGCGGGGAGATTAGAGTTTCCCCGAGATCATGTTTTTTGTATGCCTTGTCTAGCGATGTCGTATGGGTGGATGGACCCAATATTTTGTTCTCTTACAGACTTTTTGATGTAATGTAAACATTTTAGTCACGCCATATATATATATATATACAGTTTCAAGTTTTTATGATGTCGATGGTTTGTACATGATGATGTCTGTGGTGTGTTTTAATTTACATGTAATGTACAGCTTTTGCTTTCCTTGAATCTTATCTGTGGGCTAAATACCGATCCATGATATAATTTGCTAACGAATCTGAAACACTATTAAGTTCTCTTGGAATGTGTCTATATTCATTGTAATCAAACATTCGTTCGAGATGGCGAACTTGCAAGTGTAGACGTAGTAGGATAGGACTACAGATAGTGTAGATGCGGTTGAGTTGATAAACCACGAGTTGGGAGTCTAAGTAAATAATGATACGAGAGATACCTAGGGAGGAGGCCTGGGTTAACAGTCCAATGACAGCGTGATATTATTCCATATTGTTGGTTGCTGGCCCTAAACAGATGCCTCCTGAACTCACCACCTTGCCAAACTGATAAATAACCCATGTTTTCGAAGCGATGTTCCGGGTATGTCGGCTGGCACCATCTGCGAACCCAAAAAAGATAGGAAAGGTAGACGTCATATGCGCATGAAAACACAGGCACAGTCATGAGTGGCAATGGTAAAGACTCGAGCACACGAAAGAAAAGGCACACCAAACTAAAAATACAATAATGTACAAAGTACAGATTCTAGGTGATCTAGGCATAGTACTTTTTAAAGTAAAGCCCGTTTCGGGGCTCTCCCAGGGAAATTCCATCATGATCTACTAGTTCGTAAGCACCTCTATGTAAAACACGCTTCACGATGTAAGGACCGTGCCACATAGGTTCTAACTTTCCTGTTCCCAATTTATCATGTTCTTGGTCATAAACAAGGACTAAGTCTCCTTCTGCAAAGACTCGAGGTTGGACAGATTTGTCATATTGACTCTTAATTCATTTCTGATGTGCCTCATTAACGAGAGCAGCATCACGGCGTGTTTCGTTTATCTTGGATAGGTACAAGAATTGTTCTTCTTCCGCAGAAGTATGGGGCAGGAGTTCTAATTTCAATTTGAGTGATGGAATTTCGCACTCGATTGGTAGGATGACCTCAATGCCATAGACCAACTAGAAAGGAGTGAATCCAATTGAGGTTTTTACAGACGTGCGATAGGCCCAGAGAGCGGAAAATAGTTGTAAATGCTACGATGTCTTGTTTTCCCCTACCATGCATTGGATCATGGTTTTTAGGACTTTGTTGATAGCTTCAACTTTCCCGTTTGCTTGAGGGTAGTAAGGGGATGAGTTTTCATGGCGAAAACCCAATTTGACGTGTAATTCGTTCATCATCTGGTTTTTGAAGTGTGCACCATGGTTGGTGACAATGGCATGTGGTATGCCAAAACGAGTAATGATGTGGTTGAAGAGGAATAGAGCTGCAGTACGGCCATCGTTCAGGAAGGTAGGCATAGCCTCAACCCATTTTGTGAAATAATCGACGACGACGATGATGTAATCGTGCCCCCCGGCTAAGGTAGGCTTACACTGCATGAAATCAATACCCCATTTGGAAAAGGGGCCAATGGAAATAATGGGATGCAGCGTAGTAGGGTGGGTGCATGTCTTCTTGTTGAAGATTTGGCAGGGTGGGTATTTTTTGATGGCCTCTATGCAATCTTTGAAAATCGAGGGCCAAAAGTAGCTGGCACGTAGGATTTTTTGGGCTGTGGCCATCCCGGAAAGGTGACCGCCACAAGAACCAAGGTGACAATCGTTCAGAACGCGTTCAACCTCTTCGTGAATTAGACATCGCCGAAGAATGGTGACAATACCACGGTGGTACAAAGTATCGCCGAGGATGAGGTAACGGTGAGAGTGGTGACGTATGCATCGACGCTCTTCTCGAGAGATGTTTGGCTGAAAACGTTGGGTTTGAAGGTAAAGGAGAATGTCTCCATACCAAGGGTCAGAGGTGCTGATGAGGAAGAGAGACTCATCAGGAAGAGGGTCTCTAGGTTCATTGTTTTCATCGGCGCTTGGGAGAGCACAGATGAGCTCGGCAAACACCAGGGATTTTTTGGCTTTGGCCTTTGTAAACTCAAGATCGAGTTCTTGAAGAATAACGATCCATTTCGAATATTTTCCCCTAAGTACTTGACGTGTTAAGACGTGGTACATGGGGTTAGAGTCTGCGATTACTGTGGTGGTGCGTAATAGGATGTAGTGGCGGAATCGTTGGACAGCAATGACAGCTGCCATAGCTAGTTTTTCGACATGCGAATATCTGAGTTCGGGTCCGGATAAACTCTTGCTCAGATAATAAATCACGTGTTCTTCGTCGTTAGCGTCCTCTTGAACTAACACCATCGCAATGGTGGAAGTAGAAGCGGCCAAGTAAAGGATATAATCCTTTGTATATTCGGGAGGATGTAACAAAGGAGCGTGGGTCAAAGCATGCTTGAGAGCGTCGAATGACCATTGGGCAGTGTCATCCCAGATGAAAGGGACGTTCTTTTGAAATAGCCGCATAAATCCTTTAGTGATCTCGGCATAATTGCAGATGAAACGACGGAGAAAGTTTGCTTTGCCTTGCAAACTTTGAAGTTGGGTTAAGTTGGTGGGTGGGGGTAAGGCTAGAATGGCCTTGATCTTCAAGGGATCCACCCTGATCCCGTCTTTGGAGACGATGAAACTGAGGAGTCGTCCGGATTTGACAGCGAAGATGCATTTATGTGGGTTCAGACAAATACGATAGAAACGACATCGAAGAAAAATTGCCCGCAAGTGACCAATATGATCGGGTCGGTTGGATGAATGGGAGGGTAAATCATCGAGATAAGGTTCCACGATATGCTTGATGTCGTGGAAAGCGTACGACATGGCTCGCTGGAAAGTGGCACCAAAATTTTTAAGGCCAAAAGGTAGCTTTCGGTAGGCGAAAGTTCCCCAAGGGAAGATGAAGGGTGTCTTATGTTGATCAACAGGTAAGATTTCAATCTGGTTGTATCCAGAAAAGCCATCCATGAAAGAGAAGATTACGCTTCCTGCGCAATTATCGATGATTTGATCGATAAAAGGTGTAGGGTAGTTGTCCTTGGGACAAGCTTTGTTAAGATCATGATAATCTACGCAGACACGGATGGTCCCTTGTTTCTTGGCAACCAGAACGAGGTTAGAGACCCATTCCATCAAAGGGATGGGGTAGATAAAGACAGATTTTAGAAGTTTTTCAACTTCTGGCTTTATAGCGGCCAGTTTTTTGGGGTGAACCGGGCGGAGTTTCTATCGAACCAGTTTTGCGTCAGGGTAAGTTTTGATTTCATGTATGACGATGGAAGGGTCAATCCCTGGCATTTCTTCGTAGCTCCATGCGAAGACATCGCGGAATTCCTTGAACAAAGCGGTGTAAGAAACCACTTCATCGGGCGTGCAATTAGCACCAAGATTAATGTTTTCCACGACACCTTCTTTGACTAAAATGTCAATTGTGATTGTGGTAGAGATGTTACCCATGTTTCCCTCAGAGAAAGTATCTTGAGTGAGGATAGGGGATTTTGGAGCATCGGTAACATCGGGGGGGAAGACATATTGTATGTCTTGCACTTCTTCCAAAGACGGAAGAAAAGAGGATCGGTGGTGGTTGTCATCCAAGGGCAAATCGTCAATGCTAAGCATTTCCATGATAGATTCATCCGAAGGAAAAATGTGGGAAATGTAATCAACGGCAGATGATAGGGAATTCAACCACGAGGGCACCGAGTAAGTGTCGGGTGCCAGTGAATTTGAAGTGTTCGAAGAGGGAGAGGCGGATTGAATAGCTACGTATGCGGCCTCGGCTGGGCTGAGTGGCATGGTGTCACTGAGTCCATCTAATTCCAGAGGACTAGGCACAATCCAGGGGTCAGATGATTCCAAGGATTGGTAAGGCAAAGTCGAGATCATATTGACGGCGGCAATATGAGGTGTGGTAGGTGGAAGTGGTGTAGGGAAGGTACCCATGAGGCTAGAATCTTTCAATAAGCCAACACCAACGCTTTCATACGTAACTAGGTGATCACCCAAAAAGGGAATATTGTTGGTGGCAGGGATGCGGGCGTCGGGTGTACAAAAATCAAGTTGATTGACGGTGACAATTTTGCCTTGATGAGGGAATTGTACACATCGAAACACCGACGAGGCAACAATAGTCATAGCATAGAACCAACTTCTTCCGAGTAATAGGTTGTAATCGAGGGGAGCGTCGACCACTTCAACATCAACGGTAACAGTTTTTCTGCCCAATTGAACGGCAAGGGATTGCAATAATCCGTGAGGATGGAAACCTCGTCCATCAAAAGCGCGTAACATCGTGGGGGATTTGTTAAGGGCAGGTGATTTCAAACCTTTCCAACAGAATAGAGACATGACACAGGTGGAGGCTCCCTCATCCAAAATGGTTCAATGGATTTGTTGATTATGAACAACAACATTGATTTGGAAAGCTAGCTGGTGGGAGAGTCGTGGTTGATGGTCGTCCAGATTAAACGTGATGTAGTTGGATGACTCGGGATCGAAGGTGCCTATAGCAGCTAAGAGCGTCCGACGTTGGTTAGGACAATGTTGTAACACTTCCAATGTGGACATGGCACACGGAGCTTGGGCCAAATCTTCTACGATATTGTAGTTTTGGGCGGCTCGTGAATTAGGATTGAAAGTGGATTTCCGGATGGTGCTCTTAAGAGGGCGTAAGATGGAGTCAAAAGAAGGTTACTCAATCTGAAGTGGCCCGGATGGAGGGCTAACAGACGAAGGATTGACAGCAGATGGTGAAGGATCTAGCGAAGAACCATTAGCAGTCTTCGGCTTATCGGGTTTAACTGGTGTGTCGTATGTCGTAGAACGAGTGGTTAGATTCACCCCGTTAAACATGTAAATGTGTGCGCTTGTCGATGCTTCATCATGGGGTTGGTTGGAACTGCCCCCCGGCGTGGGGGTTTGTGCAACTAAAGATTTTTGTTGTGGAAAAGGCTGAGTGAGCACAGCGGGTTGTGAATTTCCCTTCAAAATTTTAGCCACTTCATCGCGATGTGGGCAGTCTCGAGTGTAGTGATCGTCACCGCAAATGAGACATGGGAATTTCGGTTTTCGCTGTGGTTGTTTTCCAGCAGCAGGGGTTTGTGGTTGGGTCTTGGGTTGTTCATTGTTATTGTTCTTCTTTTTTTTGTTTCTCGCTTTCTTCTTTCCCCCGGGTTGTTGTGAAGGGGTTGACTGGACCACATTCACATCAGAGACTTGAGTTTGGGTGGGGGTAGAAGAGAGTGCAGTCGAACTGGGGGCGGTCGTGGAAGCGGGCCGCTGGATTGTTCCAGTAGACTGAGTGGTAGATTGAGTTTTGACGAAGCCAATAACTCCATCCGCAGGCAAAGCAGTCGATGGTTTGGATGGATCGTTATTGGGATGGGTAGCATTCGGTATCAACTCATAAAGAGTACCGGATTGCGAATAGACTAATTCTAAGTACTGATCTCGGGCGATGGCTTCTTCCTCGGTGACCACGCCGCCCATTGCAACATCACGAGCGATCTTGGGTAGTAAGGATTTTGTGAACCATTCCGCTAATAATTGGTAAGGGATGACCGCTTTGATTAGCCTTCATCTTCTTCTCCATTCATGGATATGATCAGAGATATGTATGGAAGTTGTCTGATGAAGAGAGGTTAATAGTTCAGTACCCGTCTCATATCGAATGGGCAGTTGGAAGTGTGTGAGGAAGGACATGGTGAGGGAGTTGAAATCGTAAAAAGATGCGCGTGGTAATTCAATATACCATTTTTCTACGGAACCCATAAGTGTCCATTGGAAAAGACGTAAACAAATAGAATCGTCCATGAGGGAGTTGGATGAGCACCACAAATGGAAGGTCATCACGTGGTTGTTCGGGTCTTCTTCGGATTTTCCGTCGAATTTTGGGATATCACAAGGGAGATTTGCTGGAATAGCTGGCCAACCCAAAGAATGATGAATGGGATCATTCGTTAACCAAGACAAATCTGGAAGGTCCAGGGTGGCTAGAAAAGGTAGTTGTCGGTTAACCTGTGGGTAATGTTGGTGTGGCAGAGGAACATCAGTGGGGCCCAATACTGGGTTATGTGGATAATTATAACTCGTGGGCCCTCTCATGTAAGGTTGGTTTTGACCAAGGTACATAGGATTTGAAGTGTTTTGAGAAGTATGTGTGAGCGGAGGATAACCGGATGGGTTTTGAGGGTTAAGGGTTGGGTTGGGCATTTGTCCATAAGGAGGTTGTTGCGGAGTCTCCGAATTTTGTCCTGTCGGGAAGTGTGGGTTTCCTGAAAAAGGAACGTTCCATGGGTTAGATGCGGTAGGCACATTTTGTCCCGTGGAGGCATGCGGATTTCCTTGAAAAGGGATGTTCCACGGATTGGGTGCAACTGACACATTTTGTTCCGTGGAGGCATGCGGATTTCCTTGAAAAGGGATGCTCCACGGATTGGGTGCAACAGACACATTTTGTCCTTGTGGTTGATGGTGGACTCCGACTTGAGGTTGCCCCCCAGCATGAGGGTGCCCCCCGAATGGAATTTGTCCTCCGGTGGGAGGATGCCCCCCAGTTTGAGGTAGAGTTCCCGGGATTTGAGGGCCAGACGTAAAAGATTGACCAGTGTTGTCGATTGGGTTAGAACTGCCAAGGACAGTCCCTCCGGGTTGTTGGATAGGTATGGAACTTCTCGGTATGACTTGAGCAATGGTTTGGGCAGTGGTAGTGGCAGATGCGTTTAGTGCCCTAAACCCAAAAGGGAGGTTTGGCCTTGGTGTTACAGGTGTGCCAATTGGAGTTTGATTAACTACCGCATTACCAGTGGGGATGGTCGGAATGTGAGGGGTCATTTTCGAATGGGCTGTCTGGAGGGGAATGGTAGGTCTCGGGCCGATGGATGTTACGTTCGGGCCAACGGGTGGTGTGCTCGGAGCAATGGTTGGTGTGGTTGTAAAAGTGGTAGTACCGGTGAAGTGATTTGGGGGTAGAGTGTAGGAGAAAGGTACGTCAGCGCCTTCCCCCATTCCATAAAGATCTTGCACCAAGCGTGGTGGACTCCGAACAATGTTCTCAGTCTAG
>JASDQU010751568.1:16945-36739 GCA_032191745.1 Picea mariana
TGATTTGGCCCTGATGAGAAAAGCCTCCAAATGTTCTGAAACTCCCCAAGAATGTAGATTGGGCTATGGGAACCCTGTAGGAGAAGTTTCAGATTCAGATTCCAGGTGTAGCCTTCTAGATCTAAGATTTACTGAATCATAGGATGTCTCCTTAGCCTCCAAGACGTTCCACTCTGAAGCTAAATATCTGATGGTGATAACTCTCCAGAAAACCCTTAAAATGATGATAGTCACCTTGCAAATAAAACCCAAGTGTCGGAATGGCCACAGGCTCTCCTGATAAGCTGGATCGAACCCTCCTCTAGAAGATGGTGCGCCCTTGCTGGAAACACAAGAACAGTACGACCCTGCTACCTTCTGAAGCGCTGGATGGAAATATGTTGAGAGTAGAATGGTGTGGAGGAATATTTCATCCCCGAGACCAAGCTGTGGAACAAGGTGAGTGGGTATTTCACCACTGAGTTGCTCACAAGGGTTTATACAACAAAACCCCCAAACTGAATGCTCAAGAGAAATAACAAACAATATACCAAATCCATAATGACTAATGGGTGCACCCCAGCCTCTTACTTATACTTTTCCTTCTAATTCTCTGTTGAGTTAGGTTAACTCCTAGGGTTAGCTTCTATTCTTCTGTTGAGTTATCTTTTACTCCTTTTTCCTTTTTCTTCCTTAAGTCAACTTAAAAATATAACTTAGTTTAGTTGACTTTCCCCCTCAATGTGAGACTATGACCTAGTGGGGATGCCCAGGTCATTGAGTCTCCTCAACACCTCTCTATTAAGAGGTGGGGGACATTACAACAATCCTTGCCATCAAAATCAATACATTCTTAGGGAATTCTAAAATTCATGTGCACCTAAACTTCAAATCTTACCTCTCTTCTCCCACTTGATAAATATCTCGACAGCATCTATTCTTCCACAACACCAACTTAATGCAACAATGCCATTTTTTACCTCATGTTCTGTTCCATGTGACTCGTTTGTGCCTTGTTAGCTTATGTAGCTCGAGCAGGTACTTCCACACTAGGGGTGTCTAGTAGTGTGGAAGAGGCCCAACTTATGCCTAGACAACACTATATTAGTGGGGACCACTCAAGTCAACTTGAGATTAAGTCACAGCCGTTGGATGTGACTTAAGTTGTCTCAATACTTGATTAAGTTCCCACCATTAGATCAAGATCTTGATAAGAAGATCCAAGGGTCAGGATTGCATGAGAGAAAAGGCTAGGGTTACAAATAACCTAGGAGGCCTCATTTCCTCATTATCTCAAGTGAAGGCAACCATCCAAGCTAGAGTAGCTCTTCTAAGGAGATTTGATAGCAGGGTTAAGTCGAGCCAACAGAGAAGGGCCGAATAGGGCAAAGACTAGACCAAGTCAGGTTTGGTGAAGCAAGGAAAGGAGGCCGAGTTAGGGTCACCTGCAAGTAAAGCCAACAAACCTCCCATAATTTGTTGAGAGCAACAAGGAGGTCGTACGAGTGGTACGTACTATGGATCACCAACAAGAGAGGAAAGTCATACCCAGGTCTGAAACCAGAAGAGGAGTTCTATTTGCAGAGTTTTTGCTTAAGATTAAGGTGAAATCGAGCTACTTTCTGATTGTAATTTTGCTATGCGGTCGCCCAGTGAGAAGCCCACAACCATACAGATCCGTACAGGTGGTATGGTTCCTGCAAATCAACTTGGCTAGAACATATCTATATATTAATAGACCTGTGATAAATAAAATTGTGTTAGATGGAGTGATGTTTCCAGAATTTGTTTTTCATATGTATCTTTTGTGTGTTTGTCCCAAGTCTCATTAAAGAAAATGGCTGTAACTTAGATTTGATGTTTGAATTTATAAGCTATTATTCTCTTCATGGTATTAGGGCCAAATCTGTAACAACCCCAAAAAATTTCGTGTAGCTTTGTGTCCCAGAGACAAGGAAGGAAGAAGGTTGAAGAGAGGCCGAATCCTCTAAGCTGAAGCAGGAGAGGAGGAACGAACAAGGTTGATCTGTTCAGTAAAAGAGGGAGCAAGTTAGAGTTGGTACAAGCCCGCCCATTAAAAGTACCGAGACAGTTTTTCAGAAGAGGTCGAAACTAAGTAACAAGATGGCTACAAACCTTAGATACGAGGATAGACTTGATGGTGCCTCCAACTACGTGCAATGGAAGTACAGAATGAAGAATGCTTTTCACGAGAGCAAAGTATGGGGTATTGTGGAGAAGTCAACTACAATCCCCACTGATGCTAAAGATAGAGAGTTATATTATGCTCTAAAAATCAGAGCTCAGAGGATCCTTCTAGATGGAGTGAAGGATCATCGGTACCAAACATTGGTGAGAAGCAAACAACTCATGAAATGTGGTCACATCTGAAGCAGTTGTTTGAAGCCAAGCATGAGAGCAGAATCATGGCTGTCAAAGAGAGACTTGAGCACACAAAGATGTCTAAAGGGGAAGGCGTTACAGTCTACCTCACCAAAGTGAAACGACTACTTGATGAACTCCTTGTAGTGGGGGTAAAACTGCCCCTAGATGAGATAGTTTGTTTAGCCTTAAGGGGCTTCCCAACGGGGTGGGATTCCTTCATTGCAGGGGTAGTAGCTAGAGAGAATCTGCCAGATTGGGAAAGGCTGTGGAACGACAACTGCCAAGAAGAGATCAAGAGAGGCAGAAATGTGAATGAGGAGGAAGAGGAGGAGAATCTCGCTCTCACCTCCAAGAGGGGAGGCAGAGGCAGAGGCAGAAGAGGAACAACCTTTAGAGGAGGATCCACAAACGAGGGACCTAAGAAAGACCTCTCACATGTCCAATGCTATGTGTGTGGAGAATTTGGACATTTTGCCAGCCATTGCTCTCAAGCCAAGAAGGGCTATGTTACTAAAGGAAAAAGGAAGGAGGTAGCAGCCTCAACAGAAATCGAGGACAAAGATGAGGAAGAAGAGAAACAATTGGCTGACACAACTCGTGAGTTCTCTAGAATGTTTCGAAATGAATTCACTTTGTTTTTGGATATAGAGGACAAAACCAAGACAAGGTGGTACATAGATAGCGGTGCCACATGCCATATGACAGGTGAAAGACTTGCACTTCAAGAGTTTACAGCCCAAGACTCAGGTTTTGTGAAGTGTGGTGTGCATTCTAGCATGGTGGCAATCCAAGGAAAAGGGTAGTGTCACTACAGATAGAATCAGACAGGATTCTCAAGGTGCCAGGGGTACTTTATGTACCAGATATGAGAGTTAGTGTGCTCTCAATCTTGGCCTTGGAGCATCAAGGCTAAGGTGTTAGCTTCTTTGGTTGTGGTGTGCACATTCAATCAATTAGAAATCAAACACCAGGACCACCCGTGATGATAGGCATAAGTGAGGACTGCCTTTACAAGCTGTGGGGGCAACCTATCTACAACTTCAAAGAAGAAAGTAATGAGTCTGTTGTATCATACTTAAGGGAATAGGAAGCTATCCTCTAAAGACCCATGCGGTGGGAATGGACTCAACTAGAGGAGTGGGGATACTCAGATGATCCTGGTGCAGGTGGCAACAGAGACAATCAAGCAGAGAAGATCGAGTATCCTGATTTAGAAAGGATGGGTCTCTCAGATTCAGAGGAAGAGACTCACAATGATGTGAACCATGGAGGAGGCAGCTCAAGTGGCAGTACCTCCCTCGCTAAGAGGGAGTGTTAGATTATGTAGCTCGTGCAGGTACTTCCACACTAGGGGTGTCTAGTAGTGTGGAAGAGGCCCAACTTATGCCTAGACAACACTATATTGGTGGGGACCACTCAAGTCAACTTGAGATTAAGTCACAACGGTTGGATGTGATTTAAGTTGTCTCAATACTTGATTAAGTCCCCACCATTAGATCAAGATCTTGATAAGAAGATCTAAGGGCCAGGGTTGCATGAGAGAAAAGGCTAAGGTTACAAATAACCTAGGAGGCCTCATTATCTCAAGTGAAGGCAACCATCCAAGCTAGAGTGGCTCTTCTAAGGATATCTGATAGCAGGGTTAAGTCGAACTAGGAGAGAAGGGTCGAGCAGGGCAAAGACTAGACCAAGTCGGGTTTGGTGAGGCAAGGAAAGGAGGCAAAGTTAGGGTCACCTGCAAGTGTTGGCATTGACATCCTCATTCCGAAGTACAAAGGTGAAGGAGAAGAAGGGTGTGGCATTTCAGAGACATTTGTTATCTAGATCGAGCAGTGGGGAAGTGCATCGTGGAGTGTGAGACTCTTCCTAGACGCTGGTTGCAAAGATTCAAGTCACAGTTTATCTCTATACTTTTGGAGGACCAAAAGTGCATTTTGTGGGGAGGTGTGATCCAAGAGGATCTCCACACAAGGAATCATTACTTTGCATACCATGGAGAAGATCATTAAAATACTAATTGATGATAGGTGACAAAGAATAATTAATACTCATGAATGATTTCTTTAAAATGTAAAAATGATTAATGCTTTAGGTGAGTGAGAAACTCATGTATTATTCATGCGAATTGGAAAAATGATTAATGCTTGAAGTGAGTTTGAGAATCTTACGTATTATTCATTTAATTGTAAAAATGGGAAATTAGTTTTGTGAGAGAATCCAACTCACAAATTAGTTTCCTAATTTTAAAGGGAAATTAGTTTCGTAGTTTTAAGGAGGAAGTTAAGGGTCTCATGAGTTGGTTTGGACTCTTCCTCACTTTACCACAAATGGTTTCCTAGTCTCAAGGAGGAAGTTAAGGGTCTTCCAAGTTGGTTGAGATGCTTTTTCATTTTTGTCCTTGAGTGGTTATGTTTTAGCAGTTATCGTGCGAGCTGCCATAGTTCCAACTCATCCATTGATCCCACAATGCTCATCTATTATCGGGTATTATCATTTAATTTGCTTATTGTATTCCGACTAAGATCCTTTTGTCATTTGATCTAGCCGAGTGATTCGTTTTTATTCATCCGCATGCAACATTGTACTCACAGAGATATCATAATATAAGATTTGCAGTCTTTTGTCTCATTTATCATCTAGATAGTCATTTATATGATGTAACAATGAATTATCTATAGTAGATACATCAGATTATCAGTGTTTCCCACTAGTCAAGTTAGGAACATTACAGTGGTATCGAAGCTTTAGTTCTGCCAGCTTGTGACTAAAGACGATGAGTGCAACAGAGGACACAGGGGGTTGTGAGCATGTAAGTGACGAATATGTCACTTACAACGGACGCAAGGAGGATAGACCTAGATCTGATTTCCCCCCTTTTCCTCCTAGCTCAAAAGAAGAGGAAGAGGCACATAGGGAAGCAGAGAGAAGGGCAGAGCGAGAGGCTGAGTGTGCGGCAGAGAGGATGTTAGGAGACAGATATAAGAGACCAGAGGGCAGTGGTAAGGTCCCCATGGACCCAAAAGTAGCATTCATGCAGGTACGTGACAATCTGATAGTCAGTCAGTGGGCCATGACTCAGACCTTGGCGCAGATGGTCGATAGATTGGCCATAGTGGGCACCCCGGGCACACAAGCCCCACATGCAACATAGGGGAACTCAGGGGCAGGCAGTAGACTCCAGTCTCCTACTCGCACATACACCTCTTCGAGTAGGATTCCTAGGCCATTGTTCCCTAGTTTCCAGAGGGCACCTCCAGTAGCAGCACAACAACCGATAGCACAGAGGTCACCCACTCAGGCGGAGGACATTGTAGAGTATAGGAGGGAGTATGCAACATTGGGTCGTGACTTCCATCAGGACATGACCCTGGTCGAGTATTGTGGACTCAGACTCAGGAACCGCCCCAGAGAGCCACTGAGAGGAGGACAACAACAACAACAGGGGCATAATATTGATTTCATTCAGAAAGTTGGTAAACTTACCATACCTTCTTTTGACGGATTGTCCAAATGCATTGCTAGAGATTGGGTACAAAAGCCAGAGACATACTACAAGCTCAACCAGATGACCGAGACAGAGGCCATCAGTTTCGCTACCCTACACTTGGAGGGTGAGGCACACGAGTGGTGGCATCATGGACTGGTGACGTTGGGTCACAGTCACATCACCTCCTATAGGGAGTTCACAGAGAGACTCATGGACAGGTTTGACAGGAGGGATCCCGAGATCCACTTCAGGGATCTAGCCCAGTTGAGACAAACTGGCACAACAGAGGCATTCATCACGGAGTTTCAGCGGGTAGCAATGGCAGTGACGGATATATCAAAGCCCATGCTGATCATGCTATTCATAGAGGGACTCACAGAGCCTTTGAGAGGTTGGATGAAGGCGTACATGCCTCACACCTTACAGGATGCCATCCTATGCACTCAATATTTGACAGACTCAGTGCCAAAGACTAAATCCTTTTCCAAACCCTTCGTACCATAGAAGGATGGACACAGAAAGTCATTCCAGAGAGAATGGAAGGGCAAGGAGAAGCTGGATGATGAGACGAGGCGAGAGCTTATGAGGAAGAAGCTTTGCTTCAACTGCAGAGACCCTTGGGTCCGAGGCCACAAATGCCTGGGAAAAGGAGAGATTCATTATATTGTGGTGGCAACAGACAGTGTGGACAATGAGGAGGAGGAGCAGGACAGTGGATCCACTAGCTCAGAGGAGGAGTCAACACAGGCAGAGGAGCAGCCTCCCTGTAAACCACCGACACCGGCAGGGGCCCACCCACCAGTAGTTCCACAGCCTCATGAGCAGGCTAACAGATGGAAACCAGCAAAGGGAGGAGCCATAACAACCCTTTCTGGTGTTCCCAGGTATGATACCCTCTGGATCAGAGGGACTATTTAGGGGCAACGAGAAATCGCCATGATAGATGGTGGGGCCACCCACAACTTCATTGACGCTTCATTGGTATCGAGACATGCACTTCAAACAAAGGAGTTTGAGGGGTTTGATGTTGCAGTAGCAGATGGCCATACAGTGGAGTGTCTAAACAGAGTTCCAGACTTGGAGATAAAGTTAGGCAACTACACAGTGAGAGACACATTTTATGTGGTTGACCTATTTGACACAGATATGGTGTTGGGAGTCCAGTGGATGATCACCTTGGGAAAAATCACCACCAATTATCAAACCTTGGAGAGGGGGTTCAGAGATCGTGACGGGAAGAAGGTTGTTCTGAGAGGCATGTCAACAGGAGCACCCAGGACAGTTTTGGCCAAGAGGATGGAGAGGATATTCCAACATGGAGAGGTGGCATATGCCGTAGAGTGCTTGATCACTACGCGGAAGGATTCAAAGGGTTGACAACAGTATCATACAGAGATCAGGAATTTGTTGGGATGACATCAACAGGGTTTTGGGTCGATTCCACCAGGGAGACCACTTGACAGGGGGTTTGAGCACACCATTGAGTTGGAGGAGGGGGCCAAACCTATGATCACACCCCCCTATCGTCATCCTAGGAAGTTCAAGGATGAGATAGAGAAAGCAATTAAGGAATTGCTAGTGATGGGACACATCAGACTGAGCAACAACCCATTCGTCTCTTCAGTTGTCTTAGTTTTGAAGAAGGATGGTACCATGAGGGTGTGCATTGATTATCAGGCCTTGAACAAGAAAACCATCAAAAACTGATATCCTATCCTGCGCATTGATGAGTTGATGGATGAACTGCATGGGGCATTTTTCTTCTCAAAGATTGATCTATGCCCTGGGTATCATCAGATCAACATTCGAGAGCAGGACATAGAGAAGACGACATTTTGATGTCACTTTGGACATTTCGAGTTCTTGGTTATGCCATTTGGGCTAACCAATGCACCAACTACATTCCAGTCTTGCATGAACCACATGTTCAGGGATCGGTTGAGGAAATCGGTCTTGGTTTTCTTCGACGACATCTTGGTCTACAACAAGACATGGCAGGAACATATGAGGCACCTGGATGAGGTATTGAGCATCATGGAGGCGCAATCATTATATGCCAAAGAGTCCAAGTGTGAGTTCGGTATGACAAAGCTACTTTACTTGGGCCACATCATCAGTGCACAGGGGGTACAGGTACACTAGGAGAAGATCAGGGCCATTCTGGATTGGCCAACGCCCAGGAACGTGACAGAGTTTAGGAGTTTCTTCGGCCTGTGCAACTATTACAGGCGCTTTGTCCGGGGTTTTTCTCAACTTGGAGCACCACTGGCGGATCTTACCAAGCATGGGGCTTTCATCTGGATTGAGGAGTCACAGAAAGCCTTTGATCACATGAAGGAAGTCATGGGCACTTGTCTAGTGTTAGCATTACCAGACTTCACCTTGCCATTTGTACTAGAGTGTTGTGCATCCGACGAGGGTATCAGGGCAGTTTTGATGCAGGGAGGACACCCCATTGTATTTGAGAGCAGGAAGCTCAGTCAACTTGAGAGGTTGTACTCCATTTATGACAAGGAAATGCTGGCAATCATGCATGCCTTGACCAAATTCAAACAATATTTGGTGGGTAGCAAATTCGTGGTCAAGACAGACCACAACAGCTTGAAGTATTTCCTTGAGCAAAAAGGCCTCAGTGAGCACTAGCAGAAATGGGTGACGAAGGTACAAGCATTCGAATTCGACGTAGAGTATGCCAAGGGGAAGAAGAACATTGTGTCCAATGCACTATCGAGGAGACCTGCATCATGTTCTTTGATGGAGATTTCAGCAGATTGGAAATCCCACTTGTTAGTGGAATATTCCAAGAACAAGTTCGCTTATGAGGTTATGGATGGGCAGATATAGGATGACAGGTATAGGGTCATTGATGATGTCATATTCTACAAGGACAGAGTCTACTTGGTGCCAGATTTGGGGGTCAAGAAGAAGATCCTCACAACAGTTCATGATTCACCACTAGCAAGCCATCAGGGGTTTTTCAAAACCTATAGACAGATCAGGGAGAGGTTCTCATGGAAGGGCCTCAAATAGGACGTTATGAGACACATCAGTGAGTGTGTGACTTGCCAGCAAAACAAGTCAGAGCATACTCTTCCAGCAGGGCTACTTTAGCCACTCCCCATTCCAGAGCAGAAATGGGAAAGTATATCAATGGACTTCATCACAGGCCTACCCAAGGTCCAGGGTAAGGACTGCATCTATGTAGTGGTAGACATGTTGACCAAGTTTGCTCACTTTTATGCCATACCGACAGAGTACAACGCAGTTCAGGTAGCCGAGCTATTCTTCAGGGAAGTCTTCAGACTTAATGGGTTGCCAAGGAAGATCGTCAGTGACAGGGACAGTCGGTTCATTGGGACATTCTGGAGAGAGTTGTTTAGATGGTGGGGACAAAGCTGATACGCAACACCAGCTATCACCCTTAGACAGATGGGCAGACTGAGATCGTCAACAAGTGGGTTGAAGGATATTTGAGCAACTATGTAGGTGGACAACAGAGAACATGGGTCAAGTGGCTACATTTAGAAGAACATTGCTACAACACCACTTTCCACATGTCCATTGGTATGACACCCTTCTGAGCATTGTACGGATATGATGCTCCCACTTTGGTAGACTTGGCTTTTGGGGAGAGCAGAGCTCCCAAGGCCAAGGATTGGATCATTGAGAGTCAAGAGATTCTCAAGTTGTTGAAAGAGAACCTGTAGACGACACATAACCAACAGAAGATGAGTGCGGACAGGCACATGATAGAGCGCAGCTTTGAGGTTGGGGATCTGGTTTTCTTGAGACTCCAACCTTACAGAAAGTCATCTTTGAAGAAGAGTAGGGCCGAGAAGCTCAAGCCCAGATTTTATGGCCCTTACAAGATCATGCTCCGAGTAGGCGAGGTTGCTTATGAGCTAGAGCGTCTAGAGGGGAGCAAGATTCATAACGTGTTCCACGTATCTTGCCTCAAAAAGGCAGTGGGACAATTCATTAGCACATTAGAGGAGCTTCCCCCATTGGATGAGGAGGGACAATTGGAGTTGGTTCCGGAGGAGGTACTTGAGTTCCGGGAGCGAAAAATGAGGAGTAGGGTCATCATAGAGTGTTTGATCAGATGGAGAGGGCTTCTAGTAGAGGACGCTACTTGGGAGAGCGAGCAGATGTTGCAACACCCTGGATTGGTATTGCTTGAGGACAAGCAATTTCAGGAAGGGAGGACTGTAATGTCCCTTTTCAAATAGGAGCTCCAGAGAGGAGGCTTAATGGTCTAAACCGCCCCGTTAGACTATAGCCAGGGCCAGAAAGGGGTAAACAGGGTTACTAGAGGTTACTCTAGTCAAAGGTGTATGTTCAGAAAGTGACATTGAGCTAAAAGTGGTTAAAAGCGCTTTAAAGCCAAGTTGAGCTAAAAATAGAACATCCGAGCTAAAATTAGAAGTCAACAACAAATTAGGGTTTTGGGAAGCTATAAGAGAAGGGTCAGCGACCTAATTCATCATTATGTATATTTTGACTTGTCATTGAGGAGAGAGGCGCATCTCAGGAGAGATAGTTCAGTGGATCCCAGGAGGAAGGCACTAGTTGGTTGATTTCGGTGTTGAGAGACACACCCTAGTCACCGGGAAGATCACTCAGATCTTCCATTGATCTTCAACAACAGTTTCAGGTTGCAACAACAAGGGCGTACTTATTCAGGGTGAGGGCGCAACTTCTGAGGAGGTTCAGTGGATCGACTTGTCCCATCTAGGGAGAGTTCAGAGATTCCCCTCTGACCCAGATGAGAGGAAGGCAAGGCGCATATTTTGCCTGGTTCCTCGTCAGATTCCGATGGAGGAATCTTTTGGGGCACATTTTCCAGACTTGGGAGTGCAGCTCTTTGGGTAGACACATTTAGGGTTCCCGAGCGATCATTAGATCAGATCCAGGGAAACCCTTCCGACCCATTTCATAGTAGGCCAAGGCGATCATTTTGAGACACATCTCATCCGATTCCGACGGTGGAATCACTAGGGTGCAATTTTCCAGTGAGAGAGGGGCGCATTCCCCCAGGGGGGATCCATCCGCGGTCCAGACACACCAGCAGAGGGGTGGGTCAGTCACCATGACTGAGAGCTAGAGCAAGGCGCACCATTTGGGACAATTTCTAGGCCATTCTGAGAGGTTTAGCTACCGGGGCAAACTTTCCAGACTTTCAGCAGTTACCATGCGAACTGCCATAGTTCCAGCTCATCCATTGATCCTGCAATGCTCATCTATTATCGGGTATTATCATTTAGTTTTCTTATTGTATTCTGGCTAAGATCCTTTTGTCATTTGATCTAGCCGAGTGATTCATTTTTATTCAATCGCATGCGACATTGTACTCACAAAGATATCATAATATAAGATTTGCAGTCTTTTGTTTCATTTATCATCTATATAGTCATTTATATGATGTAACAATGAATTATCTACGATAGATACATCAGATTATCAGTGTTTCCAAGACTAGTCAAGTTAGGAACATTACAGGTTATTAGATCCTAAATTTGTGGATTTTGGCTCCTTGAATTATGGAGTTGAGGAAAACTATATAAACCCCCTATGTAAAGCTCTAGGCATGAATCCTTTATGGATCATCCCTTGGTGGAGAGAGAGCTCAAATGTAGTCCTTCTGGTGAATGAAGAAATGTCACTTATGTGAGTGCCTTAAATTCTCTTTTGTGTGAGAGAAGGCTACTCCGGGTTTCAACCCTCTAAGGAGCATGTGCCACATTTTGTGAGAAGATTTTGACCCTTTCAAAGGAAGAATAATCGAGTGATTCGTATTCCAAGCGGATCTAGAGACGTAGCCAGAAGGTTCTGGTGAATTCCGTTAACAACTCGGTGATCTTTTGTCTCATGTTTTCTTATGCATGTTTTATTTCCGCAATTATGTTCATTAAATGCATTAAGTATTGGATTATGAGACTAACACATCCACCAAGTTAATATTCAATTTGGATTTAAGTCTTCATAAGCACATCTTTTCACCTTTGATGCAATCAAGTTCAATAGATCAATTGTAAATATGACCTTAATTAAGTGGACTCGAACCAAATCAAATTTGGTATTAGTGTCACCCATGTTTCAGATCAAACAGTAACACCCTAGCTGTTATCACTGAACAATTTTACACGGAAAATTATTGACTGAAATTACATGCAACAAAAACAAAAAATATTAGAGATGAATCATCAACACAACTAAGACACAAATTTCTGTTTTGTAAACCTTATCAAATTTAGAAAATCTGAGGGGAAAACCAACCCTCTTAGCGAATACAATTTCACCAAGAAACTGAGGACAACCTTGTCCTTCAGCAACATAAAACTGAGGACAAACTTGTCCTCTCAATAACCTGAAAATCGACAAACACAAACTTAGAAAAATACCCGGAAATCCTCTATTAGCAATCTGCTATAGCTGCTGACACTTGTACCCTTGCTGACGTTAGTCGTACGACTACTGACATTAGCAGTACGGACTGTTGTACCTGCCAAGAATCTCGCACGTGCAAGCTGTCAATCACCTTCACATGTGCAGACGTGCTGTCACGTGTGGACCTATTGCCTGTCATGTTACACGTGCGGGTCTGGCCGTACAGTATAGCATGTTCGTATTGTACCTGCTCACACGTGTGACCTATCCTCACACATGTGGCTGGGTTTTCTCTCAAACGTGCGTTGTTTCTCCTCCTCTCCCTCACATGTGTGCCTCTCTTGGTTGGAAAGATGCCTTCCTTGACAGTGACAGAAACAAAAAATCCTCCTCAAAGCCTAGGCCAATTTGCCTCACAATTGTAGAATTTACCTTGCTAAAATTTCCAAGCTCCTAGCACAAGTGCACTCTCACTTATGCTAACTCCATCATGCACAATGATCAAATGTCACAATGACATCTCTCCCTTATATACAAGTCTTATGAGTGAGTTTACACACCCCTTCTAAACTCAACAATTAATTATAATATTTTAATCCTCTTTGTGGGTATAGTATCCCCACACAAGCCAATTTGAGGACAAAACCAACCCTCCCAACCAATACAATTTCACCAAGAAACCAAGGACAACCTTGTCCTCTCAATAACCACAAAATCAACAAATACAAACTCAACAAAATACCCAAAAATCCTCTGCCTGCAATCTGCTACAACAACTGACACTTGTACCCTTGCTGACGTTAGCAGTACAGATTGTTGTACCTGCCAAAAATCTTGCACGTGCGAGTTGTCAATCACCTCCACATGTGTGGACCTGTTGTCACGTGCACACCTACTGCCTGTCACCTCACACGTGCAGGTTTGTCTGTATTGTACCTACTCACATGTGCGACCTATCCTCATATGTGTAACTGGGTTTTCTCTCACACGTGCACTGTTTCTCCTTCTCTCCTTGACTTGTGTGCCTCTCTTGGCTGGAAATATGCCTTCTTTTGCAGTGACAAAACAAAAAATCCTCAAATTGTAATGAACCAAATACTCAAAATATCATAAAATAACAGAAGTACACATCGTGTACATAATGTGAGTGTGGAGCACAACTCCGATATAGATTAGTTACACAATAACTCCTTAAATAATAGGGGAACCCCCTCCAAAAAACTAAATACCTTTCATACTTCACAATTCACATCTCACAATAATGAATACATGACGTATATATATACCTTTTCACACTTGCACACGAGGCCTCCCTACCATTCGGCCGACCTTATTACATATGTTTTTACACATTACATGTACATTTAGGCCCATATATGCCCCCCCCGGGGTCATATCATATACATTTAGCCATATATATGTCCCATAGGGGAACCCCCTCCAAATAACCAAATAGTTTTCCTACTTCACAATTCACATGTCACAATAATGAATACATGACCTCTATATATACCTATTCACACTTGCACATGAGGCCCCTTTACCATTAGGCTGACCTTATTACATATGTATTTACACATTACATGTACATTTAGGCCCATATATGCCCCCCCTTGGGGTCATATCATATACATTTAGCCATATATATGCCCCCATTGGGTCATAACATAGTACCCTCCTGAAAAAAGCTTTGTCCTCAAAGCTTTGCAATTAAATGCTTCACATGTGATGAAACCAAGTAATATGATTCTCTTATGTTCCTGCATTCATTATTCCATTGTTGATGATCTATCCATCCAAAATCAATTCTTTTTGGCCTTAATCCTTGGTGTCTAGTTGTTGCATAATTTTCTTTCCTTTGATTCCATGTATTTTTGTTGTAGCTTCTCCAATTTGTAGTGGTTGTTGGTCTCTGATAATAGCTTGTTGAAGACTGGTTTTGTGATGCCTTGTTCCATGAATATTGACAAGTATTCCATCTTCTTCCTTCATAATGTTGATATCGATCTTCTTGTCTTCCGTGAAATGTTTCCTGGTAATTGTTGATTTTTCAATAAGCTAGGTTAAGCATGTAGTTCATTTTAATTTTGCATTTGTCTTAACCATAAACAATAATGTTGCAGCAACCAAGATCACAAGAAGAAACACCATGCATAAGAACACAAGAAGTATCCTGGGAAACCCTTCTCAACAAGGGAAGAAAACCCAGCGAAATCCTTTGCTATATTCTTCAAGAGAAAGACATTCACCACCAATAAGACTTAGCACACAAGAGGGTGCTCAAACCCTTGAAGACTAGCGCCCAAGAGTGGTGCGCACTTCTCCCAAGAAGATGTACTTGCCGAAATTTCCAAACTTGTGTGAAGGATGTTGTTCCACAATGGGGAATCTTCCTTTATTTATATTAGACATGTCCTATCAACATAAGTGTCTATTGGCACAATAGGGTTGACCTCTCTAAATCACATTATAATTAATATTAACCAGATTAATTATCTTTTACATTTATTATCAATCACATTAAGGTGGGGCATGTTATCCATCAAAGTTGCACTAGGATGGACTTCCAGCGAGCCATCGAAGTTTGAATATTATTGTTCAAAATTTAGAGTTCTGAAGTTTAGTTGGTCATAAAGAACAACTTTTTTTTCTTTACATTTCCATGAAAAATTGTAATAAGAGATGTTGCATGATGAACTTGTAACAGGCCTTAGCCACCTTAAGTCCTAAGGGTGAGTTATACTCTGGAGTGTTTTCACTTTCTAATTATATTTTGCCGTTTTCAGGCAATTTATAATTTATGAGTTTTTTCACTCAATCCCTCTAGAGCTAGAGTATATGCCCATGGTTAGGCTTGAGCATGGATCTAAGCCTAGTGTCTAATGTATATTACCATGCTAAACTTTCTCCTAGAGTCTTATGGAAATGTATTAAGTCCCCCTTAGGATTTTTTAATTTTTTCAGTTAATTAAAAAATTGTCAGAATTCGGCAATTTTTAATTAAAAAATAAAGATGTATGAAAAAAGTGGTACTAGGGGACTTAATATGCCATGGGGGTGCTCATTTTTGGACCTAGAGCACCCATATTACCTAAGTACACTTGGTTGAGCAAAAATAGTGATTTTAATCACTTAAAAATCATTTTTGCTCATAAAACCCAAAAAAGTAAAAAAAAAAAAAAAAACAGCATAAGCAAAAATCAAGAAAACATGTGGGGACATGTAAAGGCAAGGTGGCAGTCAAAGGAGACATATTTGATTTGATTGAGGTTGATTGAATGAGGTGTAAGCTACATATGAGCATGTGCTCAAAAGGAAGTGCGCCCCTCTTGGAGAGGTGGCACATTCTAGAGAGGGCAGCCTACCTTTTGAGAGGTGGCGCCCCTCTACCTCATGATGGCTTCACAAATGGCGAGTTGTGGGGTGTAGGGAGAGGTGGCAGCCCTCTCCCACACACTTGGTAGTTTTCTTCTTACACTTGGTGCGCCCTCCCTCTACATGTGGTGCGCCCTCCTTCATTGGAAACTCCACCCATTTGCTATATATTGAAGCATTCTCTCCTCTTGCAAGTTAGTTGGAGCTTTGGGAAGAATTGCTTGTGTATCATTGCTATTGTAACACTCTTTCTCATATTGGAGTAAAAGAAGACTTTGGAGGTCAAATTGGTGGATTGACCAAATGTGTGGATGCTTATGTGTATGAGGTGATATTATTTTATTGCTTATTGCTGTTATATTTTGGTTAATGTGGCCTTATAGGAGTACTAATACTCAATAGGGTAAGATCGCTAAGCTAGTTTGATTAGTTATCTTGCTATTTATTTACTTGAGTGATTTTAGATGCAATATTTGTTTGGTTTAACATATTGTATTGTAAGATCTCTGTTGTAGGTTATACCATATTCTAACCCTCTCCTTGCAAGTGATCGAAGTAATTGATACCTTAACTTGGAGAAGTGGATGATCTAGCTTGACTCTTCCTCTCTTCCAAGTCCTTTGAAGAAGATCTCTCTACAATTCATCAAGGACTCCATTGTCCAACACTTTCCAAGCACAAGCTTGTTCTCTTTCTCCTTCTCTTAAAAGGAAAATTTATTGGTTACTTTACATATATATGCAAGCAAGTTTGGATCTAGTTTATCTAAGCTAAATCGTTAGTTCTTTTCATGCATGCAAATGATAGCTTAGATCTGATTTCTGTTTCTTAAAGTTGCTATCTTAAGAATCTAGATCTAGCATAGGAAGATAGTCCTTTGCTCTAAAATTTTCTAAAATTTCTAAAGGGTTAAAGGCTAATATTTTCCAAGTGTTTTCATTGTTCAATCTAGCATCGAAGTGCCTTTAAACTTGCTGTTTTAGAACAACAGCAAAAGACCCTAAAGAAACTAGCTTTCTAGCTTGAGTTTCTTAGTTCCCTTTTGCCAAATTTTGAAGAATTTAACTTAGAAATTTTTGTAGATTTTTGCTAATAACCAAAGACACTCTTAAAGTGTTTTTGGCCATCTTGTGTACTCTTTTGTTTGCTGTTTTGTGCAGGTCATTGAATAAACAAAGGGAAATTCTGCCAAAATTTGGCGGATTAGGAGCATTTGGGACTTCCGAAAGCATCCTACACCTTCCTAAATTTTTTGTATAACTTGTAAAACCTTGATTCATTGTTCTAAGGATCCAAAGTCCTTTGAAAAGATCTAAAGACTCTTAAAAGAGCACTTGTAACCGAGTTAATAAAGTAAGTGAAGCTAAGGAGGCTTCACTTTTTTTCTTTTCCCCTCAAGGGGGGGGGAACCGGTGTGGTTGTGTTTGTTTCAGTTTCATGCATAGTTTCCTTTTGCTTAAAGTCTAAATTTATCTCATGATCTAAGGAGTAAGTAAATGAATCAAATCTTACAAGTCTCAAAGCATTACACAACATTTATATTAGTTTTCCTTTTGCAAAGTAGAACACTAATTGCTAGATTAGCTTTATTTTTCGCAATTTCAATTTGGCAAATAAACCATCCCCTCAGCTCCTTGCAAGAGGCCTGGTCAGTGTGGATTAGTAATTAGTCTCACATTTCAATTTAGTTATTTATTTTCTTGTTTAAAATAAACAAATTCCCCTCAGCTCACAGTTCAGTTCCTGACCCTTCCAGTTGCGAGCTAGTCTCGATCGGTTGGAAGTAAGTTTCATACACGCTGTGCTGGTTAGTGGTTGATAGATTAATTAGGACAATCTCTAAAGTAGTTAGCTTAATGCGCGGGAAACGCCTTGAAGTGACTTGCGAAGTAAGGCGGGCCCTCTCGGGATCTGGCTTCCCACTCGTTTTGGACATCCAACACTTTGAGTGAGTTTATTGGTGAGACCATTAGGTTTCGATAAACTCTCCGCAAGTTTCCAAACAAAGAGCTAACTTTCAAGGAGGCCCAAACCATTTCATTAACTAAACATCAATTTATCCTAATAAAACACGCGAACTACATTGCCCACGATTCACTTTAAGGCACTGGTCTCAATTCTCACATTCAACAAAGCCACAAGCTTCATCTTTGATTTGGTTATCTATTGGAAATAAATTTAAATGAAACTTGCAGCTAACAATTGTTTCTCAGTATCCTTTTGATGCAAGTATATGCTTTTTTGATTATATATCGTGATGAATGTTTACCTCATGTTTTATCAGTTTATGGTTGATTGTTTAAAAAGAATAATAAACTCCTAGATTTCTTTTTTTTTTGTATTTAGCTTATTTCAAAGCCTTAGTATATTTGTTAGGGACTACCCCCCTTGGCTTCGTTAGGAGTTGGCCTAGACGGAGAAGTTGAGGATTAGGTGATAGCACCTTAACTCTCACTTGCCCCCAAGGACACACCGAGTGGATTGAAGATTTCTTCCACGTCTCCCAGGTGTGCATAAGGCGCAACAGGGCCGACCTGTATCCTTTACATTACAATTAGGGTTACAGACAGGTCTGACTCTTGAACAATATAGCAAGGGATCTGATACACCCACTAGTGCTCATCCACTAGGGGCACATCCATAGGGATGTCCATATCTATGGCTCACTGCATTACACAGAAGAACCACTTCTTCACACGTTCACCTGTGCTCATCCACAGGCATGTCCACTCAATAGATCTTCTTTCCCACTGCATTACACAGGNAACAGGGCCGACCTGTATCCTTTACATTACAATTAGGGTTACAGACAGGTCTGACTCTTGAACAATATAGCAAGGGATCTGATACACCCACTAGTGCTCATCCACTAGGGGCACATCCATAGGGATGTCCATATCTATGGCTCATTGCATTACACAGAAGAACCACTTCTTCACACGTTCACCTGTGCTCATCCACAGGCACGTCCACTCAATAGATCTTCTTTCCCACTGCATTACACAGGAGAGTCATTTAGAGTTTCTCGTTAACTATTCTGCTCAGAGGAGGCTAATACATCATCTTCATTTCTGTTCTCATGATGATGCGCCCAACACTTTGGGATTTCACACGTTCACCTTGTGCTCAGCCACATGCACGTCCAACTCAGAAGATCGCCTTTTCCCACAGAGGAATCATCTGGAGTTCTTCTCAACTCTTTGAATGGAGGAGGTCATCTCTAGGTTCTAGCTTTGTCTCAGATAGTAACCACGTACCCTTCTCAGGGGATTTCTCTCAGGTTTGTAAGCTGGAGAAAGTCTCATATAGCTGCAATGATCCACATCTCACAGGTTTGTAAGTTGGAGAATGTCTCACATAGCTGCAATCATCAACAATAATGAGGGTGTCGATATGGTTCCACTTTTGATGGTTTTTCTTTACTCTGCATGTATATTTCATCTAAATTCTTTTCAGAGACAATGAAATCCTCTATCTTCATTGCTTTCTCTTTGATTGTTCTAGCCTTGGAGATAATACCATCATATTTGGCATGTAGATCCTTTAAATGGAGTTCAACTTCTTCAAGTTTCTTCTGGTGACCTTCTTGAATCTTGTATTCTTTCTCCTTTTGAAGCTGCAATGTCACCCCATTTATCAAATTCTGACGTCCTTCTTCAATTCTGGATTGCATTTCTGATTTTACCTCTTTGATATTTAGGGATTCTTCAACCTTCTTGCAATTTTTCTCTTCAATTCTTTTGGCAGATTCTTCATCCAAGATCCTTCTTTCTTCTTTATTTTGACAATTTTTCTTTTCTTCTTTCAATCTCTTAACCTCATCCAAGAGTCTTTTATTATGGCTTCGTAATCTACATATCTCTTCATCTTTCTTTTTCAAATCTTCCCTTGATTCATCATTTTCTCACTTGCCTTTCCTAGTCTTTTCTTGCTTTAGGTTCTTAACCTCTTTAATGAGTGATTCATTAAGGGATATTATCTTATATAACTCCTCACCCTTCTTCTTAGTCTCTTCCTTTGCTTCTTTCAATTCATCTTGAATTCTATACAATTCCTCCATTTTTGTATATCTAATCCATTTATCTAAGAAGGGTTTTTCAAATTCTTCCCTTGTGGAGTAGAGTTTGGTATCTTGATCAAGGCTTCTGCACCACTTATTGTGAAAAATCCAGGTCCTATCA